>BLKR01003662.1:92500-135806 GCA_011170035.1 Teleogryllus occipitalis | reverse complement strand
GGAATTTGTTCAATATTATTAATTAAAGAATTAATTTTCAAATGAAGCAAAAGAACCGTAGATAAGTAAATGCGTGTATGAATAACCTACAGATAATCAATATTTCTTTGGAACTAAATCTATCGAGATATTTCTTCCTTTTTTGCAATATTAAATGTTATCTCCTAGTAAATTAATTTTTTTAGAAGTACTACGTAGTTGCAAATTAATTTATTAACACAACTTTATTCCATTTCAGTTTTCTACATTGGCCCTCTTTATGTACTCTTTCCTTTTTTACTAAACACATCACTCAAATCTCTACAACCAACATTATTGGCAATCTTAAACTTTTGTTATTGTAAACTTACCTCACTCATACGCAGGTACTCTTATGTTTTTCTATCCACTCTTTGAGTCTAGCAAGTGTTAAAAGAGGGATTTCGTTTCAGTCTTGGATTATATAATTAAGAAACTAATATTTTTCCTCATTTATCTTCAAATATAAGCTCTCACTTTTTTGTTTGTTTGTCTGCAACATCTCCCAGTCTTAAAGTTTCTTTTTGTGGAGATAGTATAATGCTGGAGAGCAACTTCCTTAATTTTTTTGGAAACATTATTAACACCTATTATTTTTACGCACGTTGATTTGCGACTTTAATCACGCTTGTGCTGTGCTAAAACGGTTCTTTAATCTCAATGGGACCACGACAGTTTGGACATAGCAACAGTTTCCCATTCATTGCCAACAATGATATTTCGATACGTATTCATGTACTTATTTAAGGCATTTTCTTTTATGGCCAAAATTTCTCACGACACTCAATTTCAATGCTAAATATCTAAAACGTTTAATTTTTTAATTTATCACTTAAATCTACAATAAATTATCTCACTTTCTCATCGGTTTTCCATTTGCAGAGGTTCTTTTCTTATTATTCATTAATTTTTGATTTTTCAGCCAATGGATGATGACAACAATTACAGAAAGGAACATTTTTGAGCTCTTCATGACCACGTTTTGATATACAAGTTCGTTTTAAGTGAAAGTAACAAAGGCGAGCTCATGACATTTGTGTGGAAATAATCCGAACACGTTTATTACATTGGCGGCTCATTTTCTTTGAAAATCAGAAGAGGGAATATAACTTAATAGACGGAAGTAGACTAAGGGTTTTGATAATATCGTCATTAGAAATTTAAATATCAGTCGCAATTTTGTCGTAGAATTTTAATTGTGTATAAAGCTTTTCCGGCTGCATTATGGTCTTCTTTTTGAATGAATTTGTTTACTGGTGAAATGGGTTTGAATTTAATAGATATAGACTTTTTGAACAACTTTTTACTTTCTCGCTCTTTTTATTAGAAACTCAACACTAACTGAAAATTATTTTGAGTAATAATATCGGTTAGGTTTGACGGTAATTTTCTGCAGATAGCTATTGTTGTGAGGAATATTTCCCCTACTTGGAAGTGGAGAACTTGTGGAGTTGAAGGAATAAAACTTACGGGCGGATTCTTTGATGTAAGTAATGATGGAGTTTATGCCAAGTTCGTGTTAAATACAATCATTGGAATGAACCAGGGTCTTTCTATAGTTTTTAGGATATATTCACAAAATTCATAAATTTTTACTTTGGGTGATTGTTAGCCATATTTCTATTATCTGTGTTGCGTTCCGAACAGCAATTGTATTCTCGCACTTTAATATCAAAGTCCTATTGCTGTCAATGTGTCCAACTGTATATTTAAATACATGGAATTCTTCTGCAGTTTTTCGGAAACTTACCACACCCTTCAGTTGATCAATGGCTTATTTCCCTTTAAAGTCAACAACTCTGCAAACTTCCGTTTCATGTCGTTAACACTTTCACACATTCACCACTGAAAGATATCTTACTCGTGTCCCTATTGAGTATATAATGTTTTCAGTGGACATGAAGACCTGCAACTGCTGGCATGCTAGCCACGGCATTCAGAATAGCTCGGAAAATGACGGAAATAATTTTCATTACCTTGCTCAACAGGTAGTCAACAGACAAAGGAGCTGGGATATTGAAAAAAAGACTTGCAACTGCTGGCATGCTAGCCACGGCATTCAGAATAGCTCGGAAAATGACGGAAATAATTTTCATTACCTTGCTCAACAGGTAGTCAACAGACAAAGGAGCTGGGATATTGAAAAAAAGACTTGCAACTGCTGGCATGCTAGCCACGGCATTCAGAATAGCTCGGAAAATGACGGAAATAATTTTCATTACCTTGCTCAACAGGTAGTCAACAGACAAAGGAGCTGGGATATTGAAAAAAAGACTTGCAACTGCTGGCATGCTAGCCACGGCATTCAGAATAGCTCGGAAAATGACGGAAATAATTTTCATTACCTTGCTCAACAGGCAGTCAACAGACAAAGCAGATGGGATATTGTAAAATCCGTTTAAAAATGTCCATCTTTCCCCAATTCAATTTACCTGAGGAATTTTAGAACGCAAGGACAGTCCATCGTTCAAGAAAGGAGAGTGTCTAACATAGAGAAACTTGGACGTATCATAGAGTGTTCGCCGGTCCTTTCAGAATGTCCTGAACATGGACGGGGTTGTCTCAAAAACAGAAGTGATCAAGTTGGTCGGTTTTGCCGATTTCTTTTAAGTTCTTACCTGAAATAAAACATGTACATATATTTCGCATACATTCACTCATTATGATATTGGGATATATTACATCATTCTCATTAACGATGTCAACATGATTAAACATGTAATTATTTGAACATAATGGTGGTGTTATGTACTATTTATTATTATTATCTTAATTAACTACTTTTTTTGTAACTTTTTCTTAGTGAATCTAAGTTTAATGCATGTAAGGTTAAGATATTCTGCCACCAAGTTACTACACTTAATTGCAGAATTAACAATAAATCTAATAATATTGGACTCTGAGGATGCTAGCTTCTTTGGAGAAAATTTGTTGGGGAACATAAAAGAATGTTCTTTCCTAATCTCTTAATTTCGTTAATACAATACTTTTTTATAAAAGAAACATAAATAGTCGGCACTTCTTTCCACAATCTATTGCTTAATTTGACCGTGATGTATATCATAATGATCTCGCTTTGAATAGTTGTTTTGCTTTTAGAATGCGTACTCAAAGACAGTAAATAAAATACAAGCTTCTACATCTAGATGGGTTTGGTCCGCATTTGACCAGTAGCGGGTTCTATCGAGATTCGGCGAGATTCAAGTCAGGTTTGGAAGATAGTGATCTCAAGTTGTAAAGAATATAAAAAGCTTTTCGTATGATTCATTCAGAGCAATGAAACCTGTTCGTAATTTCGGTTCTCTTGTTCTCGTGGTTATGTGGTACAAGCCAGTATAGAGAGAGATACAATTTTTATCATGTGTAAGAATGTTCTGAAGTCATGTAGTAAATATTTAATATATTCATTATTGCTCAGGTCTTAATCTTCTAGATACAGATTTTCGTAAATAGATTGTTAAAGCTTTTTATTGCAACAATACGTGAATTACTCACATTTGCAAATTTTCATTGTGTTTAAACATTCCTAACATAAATATTTCCAAAGAGTAATGGAACTGTGGGAACAGCATCTCTGGACATTAACTACAAACGTGATTAGGAACCTAAATTTCAGTTTACGTTGAGCTTAAATGTGTTTGACTAGACATTGTAAATATGCAAAAACAACTAACATAATTTTCTTAAGTGTCTTGGACAGTCACAAGAACATTGTTGACCAACACGTCCATTGGTCCAGAACATAAACTGTCCTCATTGAGAGCGAGAAGAAGAAACATTAACCACGCAACGGCAAGCCTACTTCGATCTGGAGTCGGACTACGCGAAACGGCCCGGACCGGATTAAGTATAATAACTTCACTCGCCCAGACTTCTTAAGTGGAGACAGAGAGCGAGTTAAGGTAACGGTGAAACTCTAACAGACATCTAAACTGAAGATGCAGTCTCAGAATTTGGAGAAAGTTGTTAATGTTGATCAAAGCGAGGACCATAAGTCGAACATCGATCTTCAATTACTGACGTAACGTGAGCAATACCAATGAATTAATAGTAAAAATTAGTATGTAATTAGTGAATTCGTAAAATCTGTTCTTTTGAGATAGAAATCTGTTGGAAGTATAATTAATACAGGCCTCTAAAATATATTTTTCGTAAAGTTTAAAAAAACTTGTGATTGGAAAGAATACGGTATAATAATGTAAATAATTGATTAAAAAAAACTATTATTTGGGACATTCATTCTGATTTCAACAAACCCATTTAACGTTTTAAAAAGTAATTGATATTTTTTAAATAAATTCTAAAGCTAATAAATAAAACAGCAAGTTTATTCCTATAATAACATCAAATTTCTGGGGGTAAGTTTGTTAAACATGTTATTTACTGCTTGTCAATGGTCAACTTGCAGGTAAAGTGCTCCCCCTCATTTAGTATCTCTTAGTTCTCTTTTGTTCCCACATACTTCTCATTTAATAACACTTTGCTTGCAACTTATTACTGTAGAAGAGTTGACCCGCCATTTTACTGAATCAAAAGCTAATTGCATCTTTCTGTGATTGTGTGATTTCAAATAAGTGATTGTTTCATAAAACATATTATGTTCCATTATTACAATTATCACGAGTTAAAACCATATTCACATAAAAAGCCTCTACTGAGATTAGTATTTCATAAACGCAGATAATTTGATTCTGGGTTTTCGATTAAAAAATGACTCATACTTGAATCAAATAAATAAATCAAATTAAAATGTGTTGGTCTCTTTTGATAAAAACAACTAATTCATTTATTTTGTTTCATACCTCGTAACTGCAGGATGACATTCCCAAAGTGCTTACACGTCTTTGAATTTTATTACGAGTCACAGAGAGGGTACCTCTTTTTCGTTGCCGATGGAGCAGTTCTTGGAGACTAATTGTGCATGTAGATTACCATCGAAACGAATATGTTTTGCAACTGGCCCAATAAACAATCCAACTCTCCGAGAAAAAGATACGAGGTTTGACCACCGGCTGTGCTCTTGACTGGTGGCGACCATACCCGATGCGAAGTGGGCGGGGCTGGCGGGCGCCCGTCGCTCTGAAGGCGACTGTTGGGGCGAGACATATCGCCACATCGCTGGCCGAAACTCGCACTGCCCGCCGTGCCAGAAAACGTGTCAGCGAAACACACCAGGCACGACACAGGGCGCCGAGGGAGAAGGGTGAGAAGGCGCAACGGTGAATACGAGATTGATCAATCGCAGGTGGTTGAGCAAGTGCGCGGGATACTAGTGATAAGTGAGAGATTAGGAGGGTGGGTGTGAGTGAGAGGAAGGGAGAGAAGGCGCAACGGTGAATACGAGATTGATCAATCGTAGGTGGTTGGGCAAGTGCACAGGATACAAGTGGTAAGTGAGAGATTAGGAGGGTGGGTGTGAGTGAGAGGAAGGGAGAGAAGACCCAACGGTGAATACGAGATTGATCAATCGCAGGTGGTTGAGCAAGTGCGCGAGATACTAGTGGTAAGTGAGAGATTAGGAGGGTGGGTGTGAGTGAGAGGAAGGGAGAGAAGGCGCAACGGTGAATACGAGATTGATCAATCGTAGGTGGTTGAGCAAGTGCGCGAGATAGTAGTGGTGAGAGATTAGGAGAGTGGGTGAGTGTGAGAGGAAGGGTGAGAAGGCGCAACGTTGAATACGAGATTGATCAATCGCAGGTGGTTGAGCAAGTGCGCGGGATACTAGTGATAAGTGAGAGATTAGGAGGGTGGGTGTGAGTGAGAGGAAGGGAGAGAAGGCGCAACGGTGAATACGAGATTGATCAATCGTAGGTGGTTGAGCAAGTGCACAGGATACAAGTGGTAAGTGAGAGAGTAGGAGGGTGGGTGTGAGTGAGAGGAAGGGAGAGAAGGCGCAACGGTGAATACGAGATTGATCAATCGCAGGTGGTTGAGCATGTGCGCGAGATAGTAGTGGTGAGAGATTAGGAGAGTGGGTGAGTGTGAGAGGAAGGGTGAGAAGGCGCAACGGTGAATACGAGATTGATCAATCGCAGGTGGTTGAGCAAGTGCGCGAGGATACTAGTGGTAAGTGAGAGATTAGGAGGGTGGGTGTGAGTGAGAGGAAGGGAGAGAAGGCGCAACGGTGAATACGAGATTGATCAATCGCAGGTGGTTGAGCAAGTGCACAGGATACAAGTGGTAAGTGAGAGATTAGGAGGGTGGGTGTGAGTGAGAGGAAGGGAGAGAAGGCGCAACGGTGAATACGAGATTGATCAATCGTAGGTGGTTGAGCAAGTGCACAGGATACAAGTGGTAAGTGAGAGATTAGGAGGGTGGGTGTGAGTGAGAGGAAGGGAGAGAAGGCGCAACGGTGAATACGAGATTGATCAATCGCAGGTGGTTGAGCAAGTGCGCGAGATAGTAGTGGTGAGAGATTAGGAGAGTGGGTGAGTGTGAGAGGAAGGGTGAGAAGGCGCAACGTTGAATACGAGCTTGATCAATCGCAGGTGGTTGAGCAAGTGCGCGGGATACTAGTGATAAGTGAGAGATTAGGAGGGTGGGTGTGAGTGAGAGGAAGGGAGAGAAGGCGCAACGGTGAATACGAGATTGATCAATCGCAGGTGGTTGAGCAAGTGCGCGGATACTAGTGGTAAGTGAGAGATTAGGAGGGTGGGTGTGAGTGAGAGGAAGGGAGAGAAGGCGCAACGGTGAATACGAGATTGATCAATCGCAGGTGGTTGAGCAAGTGCGCAGGATACAAGTGGTAAGTGAGAGATTAGGAGGGTGGGTGTGAGTGTGAGAGGAAGGGTGAGAGGCGCAACGGTGAATACGAGATTGATCAATCGCAGGTGGTTGAGCAAGTGCGCGAGATACTAGTGGTAAGTGAGAGATTAGGAGGGTGGGTGTGAGTGAGAGGAAGGGAGAGAAGGCGCAACGGTGAATACGAGATTGATCAATCGTAGGTGGTTGAGCAAGTGCGCGAGATAGTAGTGGTGAGAGATTAGGAGAGTGGGTGAGTGTGAGAGGAAGGGTGAGAAGGCGCAACGTTGAATACGAGCTTGATCAATCGCAGGTGGTTGAGCAAGTGCGCGGGATACTAGTGGTAAGTGAGAGATTAGGAGGGTGGGTGTGAGTGAGAGGAAGGGAGAGAAGGCGCAACGTTGAATACGAGCTTGATCAATCGCAGGTGGTTGAGCAAGTGCGCGAGATACTAGTGGTAAGTGAGAGATTAGGAGGGTGGGTGTGAGTGAGAGGAAGGGAGAGAAGGCGCAACGGTGAATACGAGATTGATCAATCGCAGGTGGTTGAGTAAGTGCGCGGGATACTAGTGGTAATTACCTAGTAAATAAATAAAATAATGTTTTTTTTAGTTAGAGGTGGCGGTGATCTTCCCCGCTGGATGGCGAGATCCGGCGCCGACCTACCGCCGACTGGCGGGGTTTCTCACCAGCAGGTATCTTCCTCCAATCGGTCAACGCCCAGCTCTAAGCTCCTGACTGATGTCCTGACATGTGTGGTGGTGTAGTGCATGAAGTTTTATGTGTGTGTAAGTAAAGGGTAAGGTTAGGACCAGGAAAAGGATAGATCACCCGCGGTCCGTGGCTCGTTTGTTAGGGCACTGCTTCAGTATTCGCCCGGTGTTGATCGGAGTGACCTCGGAAAACTACCGTCCAGAGCAGCCGGCTGCTAGAAGTCTTCTCCAGAAAGCGGCTGAATTCTACCAAGCTAACTAGCTGATGTTGAAATTCCTGCCACCGTCGTGACTCGTAATGTAGGACCTCCCGGTCAGAAGCACTGTAGTGACATGAATTGATGCCCTGAGCCAGCGAAGCCGGTGGCAGGGAAGGAGGCGAGGGATGGAGCGGGGAGGGGGTGAGGAAATGAGAAGACTAAGAACGGGAGCCGATGGTAGATCGGCGCCGGATCTCGCCCTCCAGCGGGGGAAGATCACAGCCATCTCACGAGAAAAAAACATTCACTACACTAACGGGAGTAATGACCAAAGCAGTTGACGCGCCCGGAAACACGAAAAAATCAATCAATCAAGACTAGGAACGTAAGAGAAAAGAGCGGTGGGATTGTGTCATAGGGGTAGGGAATGGGGCTAGTTGCTGGATCTGGGGATCTGTAGGGGGTCCGGGACCGGGGTGTGAGGGGCGCGTGGCGGGGGGGGGGGCGGGGAGGAGGGGGCGTGCGCGCGAGTGGGCGGGCGGGGCGAACCAGCCAGTCCAGCATCGCGGCGGCCAGATAACGTGCGATGGCATCAGAAAGCGCGTTGCCTTCCTCCCACGACCGAGTGGATTTATCGCCTTAACCCCAGCGAGCGCGGGTCGGGTCGCCGGGGAAAGGAATTGCCGTGCTTTACGACGTCACGGGGTCAGCGGGATTTAATAACCTGTTACACTTTCATTACACTTATATGGCGGCGATATCGCATCGGTCGCGACACGGGGTGGGCCTGCAGCCGACCGGAACCCTGTGGCGATGGAAGGGGAGTGCGGCTGCACCGGGCTCCAAGGACGGGCCGCACCGCTGACCCATTGGCGAGACCCGGCAGCATTCGCACTCCCTTGCATTTCAACTTAGTCTCGCAGCTCCTCCACTTTATCATTCGCACTACTTCAATCTATGTTTAATGGGAGGTGGCCGTAGCCACCCCCTTCGCATATTTTCGTCTGCAAATGCGCGCTCCTAACAACTGAAAAGCCATATGGCTGAGCTTCGTATAATCAGCTCACTCTGTTAAATAAATAATTTTTTTTTAAATCTCACAGAATATCTACATTTTGTTATCACAGTTCTCTCACCCTTTTACTCCTTCATGTTTGTTGACATATTTTCATCCGTCATGTCGTAGCACTTAAAATGCTTTCATTTCTACACACTGTGACGTCTGATTTCCCAGATCTACTTTCGAAAATGCTACCACTGTAATATTAGAATTTTTATCATTTATCTTCTAATGTACCAACTAATATGCTGCGAAACAGAAGTATCTTAATTTTTGTTGATACTTTTTTATTTTATTTTATTTGAATTATATTGAAAATTCAATTTAATAAAAATGAATATTCAAATTACTTCAATAGTTCACTTGGTTTGTTGTAACTGTATGAAATATTGTTGTAAACGTTGGCATTCTAAAATGACCAGACTCCTAGTTTTCAGATCTTAATTTCGAAAATGAACAATTTTAAATTGTTTTATTTTTAAATTGCAGTTTTTTAAATGTATACAATGTGATCAAATAAATTATTGAATTAGATGTGTAAATTACTTTGAATTCCGACGTTTTTCTAAAAAAAATAAATAGAATCGAAAATTATCTATTAAAATTAATATTATGGACTTTTTTGTCGTATGTATGTTGCCTTCGATGGAGAGTTCATATTTTTAGAATGAATGTAAAACTTTTTATGATGATTAGAATCAACTAGAGCAAATGAGTTCCTTTCACTTATTACTGTGTAGATAAATTTATGTAATTCCGCAGGGGAAAAAAGCGAATTTTCAACAGAAATACTTCCATTTGTTCTTCAAAATTAGATTTTTAATTACTATCATGTGGAAAGAAATTATGAGCAATTTTCGCGCAATTGTTTTCATGAAGTATAAGCGATTTCGATAAAAAACTAAGAAACGTTTTCCTTAAAAACTTTTTCATTAAATGGAATTTCATTAACACCATCCCCTCCCCACCTGCCTCAGAGGTAAAACTCTTCCCGACGCTTCAAAAACAGATTTCCAAACGAAATTACAGAAATATTTCATGACATTATTTCAAGATAGTTTCGAAGAATAGATACAATTGAGAAAAAATGTATATCTTCAACGTTAAAGTTGTACGAAGACGCCGAAAAACAAAATTCAATTTTGGAATACTCCAAAATTCGGAGAGTTTAATGAGAATCCAACCTACTCCAATTTTATAACTATAATTAGCTTTAATCAAGAAAAAAATGTTAAGAAAAAATTTGGTGTCGTTTTGGAAATTCTTTAAAAAAATCCTTATGCTTTCCGCAAAATAACGTATCTATTACACGCATTTTGAAATATTGTACATGATCTTTTTTAAAGAACCATCTTTGAAGAACATATTTCATTAAAAAACCGAATCTTTAGTATTGTTATTGTAGAAAGACGCCAAAAAATGTGAACTTTTTAAATTTTCGAAAAATTAGATATTTGAGCGAAAATAGCACCTGTGACTTTCTTTTAAGTTTCCTTCGCGCTATTCGAGGGCAAAGATCAATCCAAATTTATGGAGTTACTTATGAGCACATTTTGAAAATGTTGAGGCCTCATGTAATGTTTCCCTCAAGTCAAAATATTCTTTTCAAATTCGCAGGGTCTTGAGTTCGTGTAGATCTATTAGGGAATATCAAATTTGGAGCAACTCGTTTGAATAGTTTAGGTGTTAACATTGACCACAGATGGACAGATAAACATTTTGCCCTCAATCGATTTTTCGGTATCCAGGACCCACAGAACGTGGATTCTGACTGTAGAACGTGTTAGAGGAAGTAAGGTCCTACATACAGGAACAAGATTTATTCATTTTTTGGATATCAGGGCCCCACAATAAGAGTTTGTTGACGAAAAACCTTCGCTTTCCGCTGCAGCATCTCCTTACTACGTAAGTATTATATAGTATTATATAGCGAGAAATTAAAAATCTTTATGTTCTATATTGAGTAAGAAGTTGCAAAAACTTTTAAATTTGTGCGATTTATGAAAATTAAGAGTTTTCAGAGATATTTTAAGGAAACGTTATCAGAAAATGATTGAGAAAGGTTTGGAAATGTTCCAGGAGCTTAATGTAATGCACCCCCAAAAATTAAAGGAATAGTTTCAAATTTGCAGGGTCTCGTTTCGGGCTAGATCGTTGAGGGGTAGTATTGATTTTGAACACCAACTACTTTAGCGACTGCTGTCGCTAAAAGACAGTTGAGACGACAAACGGACAGACGTTTTGAGGAAAAACTCGTATTGAGTAATAAAACAACTAGCAAACCTGAAAACATATTTTCGTTCAAATCTCCATATCCATTTTCCACAGATTCACGTAACTTTCTCTGTACTACAGTTCGTTACTTCCTGTTTGCTACATATATACGAGAAGTAAGAATACTGAATGTGGTACTCACAAAATGTTAAATATACCTTTCCTATCCCTACAAAAGGCCAGTTTTACGAAAGAATCATAAATTGCAAAAGCAACGTAAATTACAAGGATGACAAGGCATCCGCACTTCGTGGGCTGACACACATCCAACGGCCAAGGTACACACACCATTTCTCCCATAATTGCAATCGCAAACCGCTGCATTTCCACGTTCATTAGAATGCTCCGCAAGCAATTGCGGTGAAATTGCCTCTCCACAAAAGATAAGGCTGGTCCGGGATGAATGGTATACGAGTGGGCGCAATTAAAATAATAGAGCAGAGGCTAATATGCGCATTAAGGCGCGCCAGGAGGGCGCTATTAAAGATGATTTCGATTCTCTAATTGAATTCGTTTCCGTAAAATCGGCGTGCCGGTTTGTCCGGACGCGACCATTAAGCCCCGAGGCCTCAGAGCTGCTCAGATTGCGGTGATGCTGAGCGCATGGTCTTCGTGCAGGGACGCTGCGCACAATGCCTGCTGTTGGGTATCTACTTGGGCAAAACATTAATACTCATTTTGAATGATACTAAAAACTAGTGGCGTTACAACAGCACGTATTTTTCATGCTATTTGTTACTCTTACATAATATTACTATTGGGTTATTGCATCTTTCTTTCTACTGCCAATTCACCCATTACCCAAGAAAACGAAGCGATGTAATTCAAATTTACGTGGAAACTCTTTATGTTTTAAAGAGCGACGAGAACTACAAAAACACGTACGTTCTCGCATTCCTTGTAAGGGTTACATAATAGTATTCTACTTTAACATATATTGACGTAGTTTATGAAAAGAATAAAAAAGTTGCATCAGAATAATATTTGTGTGATGTTATTCAGAGCATTCACTTCCATTCATTCAGAAAGTTTAAAGACAAAATTTGGAGTCGTTTCTGAGAAAATCTTGTTTCTAAAATTGGCTTTAATTCGTGCAAAATTACCCGAAAAAATTCATATTTTGAAAAAATTGTATATGACCATCTGTAAATATCTAATTTTGAAGAAATTATTTCATCATCAAGAACAGTTTCTACCCTAATTATTGCAGATGTAGGAAACGGAAAAACAACTTGATCCTGACAAAAATCAATTTTTTTCACTTTTCAAAAATGTACAAAATTCAATTAAAATTGAACCTGTCCCATTTTTATAAGCATACTCTGCTCTAACTGAGAAAAAATAAAAAATGGATACATTTTTGAAAAAATGTAAAGTGTTGTTGCAGATTATGTAAAGTACCCTCCAAAACCAATATATGCAAATTCAAGGGCCGAAACATTAGACAGATCGATTGGGAAATATCAGTTTCGGTGAAAATCGTACCAAAGATTTATCCTCTAGTAGGGTGACAACACAAACAAATCGGGAGAGCAGCTGGCGAAAGATTAGGATATTACAAACACAACAGCTACAGCAATAGAGGTACAGAACCATTAAGAGCAAGTTGAAACCCTGAAACAATTAACTTCGTGAGATGAAGAGCTGCTGCATACGCGGAGTAGTTGAAAACGTACGCATGGGGAGGAGACAGAGGGGGGCATTGGAGAGAAAGTACAGAAGATAGCGGAAACAGGATGCGGAGGTGAAAGACGGAGACGGAAATCAGGGATGAAGGAGTCTCACATGGCAGGGGCAAGGGGACGGGGAGAGATGGCGCGGAGAAGACGTTGGAGGACGTGAAGGCCGAAGAGGAAAAAGTGAAGGCGTAATAGGAGGTGAAGCCGGTGACGGAGGTGTAATTGGAGGTGGAAGAGACATTGGAGAAGGAGGCGGTGGATAGGGAGGATGAACTGTGGAAGGGGAGAAGTGGAGACGAAGAATGGGATAAAAAAGACGAGATAGGTACGAACGTATGAAGGAGGGGGGAAAGGAAGAAAGTGGTGGAGAGGAGGAAGAAAGTGGTGGAAGAGAGCGAGAAAGTGGTGGAGGAGAAGAGGAAGAAAGTGGTGGAGGACAGCGAGAAAGTGGTGGAGGAGAGGAAGAAAGTGGTGAAGGGGGGAAGAAAGTGGTGGAGGAGGAGAGGAAGAAAGTGGTGGAGGTGAGGGAGAAACTGGTTGAGGAGATGAAGAAAGTGATAGAGGAGAGGAAGAAAGTGGTGGAGGGGGAAGAAAGTGGTGGAGATGAAGAAAGTGGTGGAGGGGAGGAAGAAGCTAGTGGAGGAGAGGAAGAAAGTGCTGGAGAGGGAGAAAGTGGTGGAGAAGGACAAGAAGAACGTGGTGGAAGAGAGGAATACATTGGTGGAGGAGAAGAAGAAAGCGAAGGAGAGGAAGTGGCCGAGATGACGCGGAAGGAGGCGGCGACGGCAGTCTACGCTGAGGCGGAGGAAGTGGCGAGGAAGAAAGAGGCGGGGGCGGACACAGGCGCGCAGGCCGAGGCCGCTTCTCAGCATCCAGTTTGTAAACAATCAACTATAAATCGCGATTGAATAAAGCGTGCATCGGCAATTCCAGCGCGCGCCGCCGCGGAGGAGCAAGCAGCTTGTGCGTCTACCGCTGCTGCTCCCGCATGGCGCGCACGTCTCGCGGACAATACGGCGTCGGGTGCGCAGCGCCTGCGCGTGCGCGCGCGTGTGCGCGTGCGTGTGCGTGTGCTCGCGCGTGCCCGCCGGCGGCTGAGACGGCGCGTCGCCCCAGGGGGTGCCCAAGGCGCGGTGCACGCTCGTCCTTCTGCTTATTAGCCGCCGCCGTCGCAATAGTCGCTATGGCATTGCTGCCAACACTGTATTCGCCGCCAACACCACCAACACCACTACCACCAACACAGTCAAATCCGCCAACACCACCAACGCCACCAACACTACCAACACCACTATCACCACTAACGTCACCAACACTACCAAAACCACCAACACTTCAGCACCAACTCAATCAGCACCACTAGCATCACCAACACCACCACGACCAACCTCGACCTGAACCAACCTGAACCTCGACCATCACCAAATCCAAAACCACCAACATCGCCAGCACCACTACCAACAACAACACCAATACTACCATGACCAACTCCAACATGACCAACTCCACATAGACGAATAGCACCTTCCCTAACAGTACCTAGACGAACACCACCTAGACTAACGCCACCTAGACGAACACCACCTAGACGAACACCACCTAAACGAACACAACACCACCTAGACGAACACCACCTAGACGAACGCCACCTAGACGAACGCCACCTAGATGAACACCACCTAGACGAACACCACCTAGACGAACACCGCCTACGCAGCCATTGCCGCCCAAACCGCCAGCGTTTGATCGTTTTCTCCTCCATCGTCGCCGACGCTGCCAAAACCGGCTCAGCAGTCACTGCTTGTGACGCGGCCGGTGCCTTCCTCCGACCAGGTGCAGCGAGGCTCGGAGCGGCGCTCCTTAACTTATTAGCGGCATTTGTCATCCCGTTGGGAAATAATTAGCCGCGCGAACCCGGTGCGCAAACAAAGCTGCCAAGTGCATTTATTACGCCGCCTCGCGGCGCCGGCCGGGAATTAACTGGAGATTACGGGGAACCGCGGGATCCCCGCGGTGAGTTGGCGTCGCCGACCCGCTCCGACGCCTCGCGGTGGCGCTGCGATTTTTCTTCACAAAGCGCGCAAGTGCACGGCGGAGGTGCGCAAGCAAGCCGTTTGTCATTACTGGGGTCAGAATTTCAGTGCACGTTTGTCCCGTGTAGTTAGAAAGTATACTCAGTTGATGCGTGCATGAAACATCCGATTGTGGATTTTTTTAAAACGTGATTTTATGATTATATTTTACATATTTTGCCTGTTTTCTTAATAAGCATAATATTTCTTCAAATTGATAATTATTGTGTTTTTTTGAAAACATTTATCCCTACTCATATTTATTTACTATAATTATTTCAAGGCATTTAATTTTTAATTTTGTAGTATGTGTTTCTGCATGCGTGCCGACGTCATTACGTGTCACCTCTAGAATATCAGTAACACTGAGGAAATAGCGCTCCTGATTAAGCTCCCATGTGTCACAAAGTGGCTTCTCCTACAAATGTGAGTGAAGCGGGGTGCAAAACAAACAGAATTCCCTTTTATATGGAGGTGCTCGTAAGGGGTTCTCGGATTTGTGTTCAAGCGACATTCTAACGCTAGTTGTTAAATGTACTTAGTGGCAGACATTCCTTTTTGTGGAAACTAATACTTCTGACACTGAATGTTAGTGTAAGAGTAATTTGGTGGATAAATGCATTTAGCGTAAAATTGTGAAATGGCGATGTGTGGGTTAATAGACTGTACCGAACATATTTTGATGCATATTTTGGAATGCTTTGCTAAATAAATGCACACATTTCATAGATTGTAAGTGCAGATTATTCCAGCCCCTGGTCATTACACACCGCGCTGACAGGAAAAGGTCGTTGAGTTTTTGATTGCCGCGTTGGATTAACATCAGGCATACGTGAAAGTCTGTGCAAGAACTCAATGCGGATATAATTTCTAATACTTATAATGATTAGTACTTCAATTTTTAATTTCACAAAAGTCCCGTACGTTTTATTCTTAGTTGTTAATTGTAATGTTTTTTATTCTGCTTTTGCAGTCTCCGAGAAATAGGAGATTTGTAGAGACTCACCATTACTGAATGTGTTTTATTTAACAAAACATGATACTACAGTAGTTAACTTCCTTATTTGTTTCAGCAGTTGATATATATATATATATATATATATATATATATATATATATATATATATATATATATATATATATATTTCTACTGGGAGTACGTTATTGTGCGTGGTTATGCAGATATAAGCAAAAAACTGCTGAAACAAATAATACCTTATCAGGATCGTCTTTTCCAGGAAGCTTATCATATCATTTGTATTTTTAGCGAGGATCCAACTTTCTGATCCATATAATACTAACGGTCTTATTACCGTATTGTAGATATTATTCAGTTGAGCGACTCTGGAGTAATATTCTGATTAATCAAAATGAATTAATTTTCACCCAACTTTGGATATTTTATTTTAGATATTGCAACTTAGTATCTTTTAGGATCGTAGCCCATTTTAGCCCTTTGTTGCGATATACAGAATACAAGCATTTGGCTAAAAACTATATTATTATCTTTTCACACTCTTCTTTTATCACATGCGTTGTATACCTATCGTCTATTTTTGTCTTTGGTCTCGTGTAACTATAATTTTCTTTTGGTTTTTATCTGCTATTGGAGCAAACGATGTTTATTCTTCTCTCGTGTTTCTCATTTTTCTTTCTTAAAAATTCTTCGTTCTGCTCTTATATCTATGTTAATGTACTATTTCGGCTCTAATATTTTACTTTCTCGTATATGTACGTACATACGGAATAATATATGTAGAATGGAAAAGTTATGTAATGCTGTGAAAATAGATTTCGAAGTAATTACGCGTTTTGAAATCCCCAGATATCGAAAAAATGTTTGTTTCAAAATGCCCGTCAGTCCGTCCGTCCAATCGACCGACCGACCGACCGACCGACCGTCGGTGGACAGCTCTAGCGCCTTAACTATTCTTAGATTTTTTTGAAAATTGACGTTCACCGGACGATCTGGCTCAACTCCAAGCTCTATAATTTAAAAAAAACATTCTTTAAATTTTGGGGATACTTTGCATGAAGACCCTGGGACATCAATATTTTTTCAAAATGGCTCCAAACTTTTCCCCTATATTTCTTGTAAGAATAGAATGAAAATCACTTACAAAAATGACACAGGTTCGACTTTCGGCAATAATTCTGAATTTTTGAAAATTGAAAAATTTTGAAAATTTTCAGCGTCTTTCTACAACTACAAAATTGAAGATAGAGATTTTTCGTTCAAATGACATTCTTTCTCCATTATTAGTTCATTCGTTAAGGTCGTGTACATTTTTTTAACATCTTAGTAGTTTGCGCACAATTTTACGTGAATTTTCTAAAAGAAGTGGCTGGACAAATGATAACTGATAAAGTTTCTCGAAAAATCGAAAGTTTTCTGTGGAAATGAGCTCAAAATTTCGTATTTACAGAAACTCTCAAATGTCATTTTTTCAAAAAACACCTCTATATTTTTCTTCAAATTCTTTGTATGGATGGTGCTAAATGACATATACGGCATTTTGCTGCATTCTTTTGTTTTTTTTTAAAGTACACATTTTTCAAAATGTCTTTCACGCTGGTAATATGCATATTTCTAGCGATTTCTATAAATTATGACATTTGTAAATGGAAGTGCTCCAAATGATTTTGAATGAAGTTTCTTGAAAACTCGTAAGTTTTATGCGTAAAAGAGCTTCAAATTCCGCGCTTACAGTAACGCTTAGACGACATTTTCTAAAAAACGGCTCCAAATTTTTCAACGGAAATATTCATCTGGCAAGAGGAAAGGGGAAGCCCGAAAAGCTAGCCCAGTCCAAAGAAATTAGAAAACTAACTAGAATGCCAAAATCTGTACCATTCTGTTGCACTACTAGTTTCTATTTGTTTCTTCCCTCTCATCTCCTTAACTTAAATGTACTTTGAGCGGCTATAGCTGGCATCTGGCGAGAGGATACGGCAAGACCGAATATGTAGCCCAGACCGAAGAAATTAGAAAACTAACTAGTACGAGAAAGTCTGTGCCATTCTGTTGCACCACTAATTTTTATTTGCTTCTTCCTTCCCATCTCCTTTACTTTCGTAGCTCTTCTCATGCTCATCCACTTCTTCCCTAATCTTTGGATGCTGCCGAGACTTACTCGCCGTCGTGCCTGTCCGTGCATGTCGAAGATGGACGTTTTGATTGCGTCTTTTCCCACGTCTGAGCCGGCATTAGAGGTCGGTGCTTTTAAGCGATTCCTATTGTACTGTTTCAATGAACAGGCACATGGCATGCCATTTGAATGCTGCATGCCTGTCACGGTTGAACTACACGATTTCTGTGGGTGGTATGAGCAGATATTAAGGATAATGGCGTTGGTTCGATGAATGATCACAGCGATCACTTCAATAAAAATTCGATTTTTTTTGTGCTCGCTTACCAACAATAATTTTTTTATTTCTAAATTCGTTAAAATAGAATATATTTATGTAATATATAATGGCTTTTGCAGTACTTAATAAGTCTCTCCCTCTCTCCTTATGTTTGTAATCAACAGTTATTAAAAATGTGTAAGTCAATATTCCAAGCTCTCTTATCATGAGTGAATTTTGATGGCGTAGTGCATGAACATGTATGTCCACTCATGGTCGTCTTTGAGTTAATATCAATTTTGGAGATCTCTCTTTCATATCTATCTAGTGTATCCACATATTGTTCATGCTTTTTACTACATCCACATGTTGTTCATTCTTTTTTCCTAGAAAGCAAACATTGTCACTTCATATATAACTACTACTCTACAAACTTTCAAGCTTGTTTTTTTCGGAACTGAGAATTTTGAACGTACAGTAGATTTTCACTACGCCGTCGATTTATTCATGTTTATTATATTCCTAAAATCTGGCTTGGGAATGAATTGAGTAATTGTTTTCATTAATTCCATGGAATGCATGCACATTGAGCTTTAAAGAATGTCTAAGTAAATATTTATTCGAATTTTATGGAAATTCGAATAAGCGGAGCCACCTCGCTCATTCTGAGCACTACATCTGCAAACGTGTGGGAAATCAATAGACAGCTCGTAATTGTATTTGATTAAGTGCTCCTTTGAACTGCCCCTATCTCGTTTCATCTCTCTCTCCCAATAGAATTATTAAATTCTGGAACCCTTTGTGTCGCGGTTTGCTGGCGATGCTTCCTACACAAGCGAATACTCAAAGGAATAAACATTTACAAGCACTTAATCAGAAACATCAGGAACAAAAGGTTCATTAATCTCTACGGTCGTTACGGGTTCCCGCCTCGCGCCCTATCTGAATCTAATTTGTCAAGATACCTGAGGGGCGACGGTGACAAGATTTGGGTGCCGGAGTCGGCGTTTGCGTTGGTGGACATAGATGACTGTCGCAACCACAAAAGAAAGCGAGGACCGTTTGGTACCACAATTGTGTGGGCGGTCTGAAACGTAGCGGTATGGGTTCTTACTTGTCCCCTCTGGGTATTATGACGGGAGCATATGCTCTGGGTATAGGCTCCCATCATAGATGAGAATGTTACAACGTTCCATGACAACTTCGCCATCGCACGATTTGGTTGACGAGGTGACGGAGAGATGGCGTTGCTCTTCGGGCAATCGATCAGAGAAGTCTAGAGGAAGTAGTGTAGACGTTCCGGTCGCTGACAGTTGGTCGCTGATTTTTGAAAACGATGAACGTGTAACTTGAATCAGGAAAATTTCGTGTTGCGACTTGTGGAAACGTTGGAGAAAAGTTCTGGGGAACATCGTCGTTGGTGAGTGAATTAGAAACTTTAATTAAGGAAAGTATTCATTGCACGATTGCGAAGATAAATTTGTGAAAGATTCATAACCTTTCGAGCAAGTGTGAGTTACAATAGCGACGAAGAATGAATAATTTCAAAGTGCGTTATGTAATCCCGTAAAAGAAGAATAATTACTTTATTAATCATAGAACTACAAGTGGCGAGCAAACTCTAAAGAATTCAACTGATTGCGCATATTATTTTACAAACTATAGTGAGAACTGTAGACAACGTAGTGCCGGTGCTAGCGTGAGCACAGTAATGGCGGCCGAAGTGGAAAAATACTGTGGTAGGAGGTAAGGAACCTCTGATTGCAAGTAGATATGAACGTTTTAGCTAGTGAATGATAAAATATCCCGGGAATGAAAGTATTTTCCGGACGGGTGGCTATTAGGAAGATATAAAATAAAGGTACCGGTCATATGATCACGCGACTTTATTATTAGTGATACGCCTAGAGAATTCATTGGTGTAATTGTAAAATCCCGACGACTAGACGCGGCGAGCGGCGACTTCATCAGCGCGGCACAGCTAATCCAGACAGCTTCGGGTGTCACCCGGAAAGACCCGACAGCGTCCTCGTGGGGCGACGAGCGGCCGGCATGACGTCGACGGCGCTGAGGGGTGGAAGTGGCGTCAAGGCCATCGGATCGGCAGCGGGACGCGGCAAATTCCAGAGGCCATACTGTAATGTACGTGAAATACTGTTTCTTTTTTAATAGAAACGAACAGTGGTATAATAGGATAGTGTAATCAGTCGGTTATGTATTCTGCATTCTGCTACACTTGAATTCAAAAGTATGTAAATATTCAAAGTTGGTAAGACTTTTTTTAAAATTTTGTGATTACATTGTGTTACAGTATGATTTACAGTAGTGGATATTTTGATGTTATTTGAAGTTACAAAACGGTGACGAGAATCCCCCAGTCAGGGAACCGTAAATACTATTGAAAAGGAGATTTTAACTACAATAATTACCACATAAAATTGCTTGAGGTTAAAGCATAAATGATTTATTGGAAGAGAAAGTTTTCGTCTGTGATGTATTCATTAATTTAGAGCAAGTAATTTTGATTCCATTAAATTTGTTAAGTTGTTACTTGACATGTCTGACATTGATTAGAGGGAGCCAAATACGAAAAAGACTCCCGCCCTAGGTCTTTTTCCTTCTTATTAGGGATACAAAAGATTTTTTGTGTCTTTGTTTCGATCTTGTTTGCGTGTGGCGCGTCTCCATTCCCGCGCGCCCAAAATGTCTCACGATAGATGCAGATGACACGTACGTTACAGTATAGAAGTACATCTCAGACCCAGCGAACTATTTTGTTGAGAGTAGAGCTGGTTTGTCGCTGTTTTCTCCGGGTTCTCCGATTTCCTCTTCCTTTCATTTATACTTCACCAGTGTTCATTCATCTTTATCCATGTTCCTCTATATGTATCGCTGCTCATCCTGTTATCACCATTATAACCTAGTAATAAAATAATTGATTTTCCGTAATATAACCAATAATTTGAATAAAAATAATCACAAATACAAGAGCACATGCATTCTTGCATTATTTAACACGGATACGCAAGATTATACATAATACTGCTTCAACCTGCAAAAGTGATGCCAACCAATTTTTTTTTTTTTTACGCTGGTATTAGAACGTAGGTTATTAACATGTAGCAAGTCATTCACGTTGTCCCTAAACCACCAGTCTCGGAGAGAAAATAATCTTTTGCTACAAAACGTTAGAAGTTCCTAATTTACTACATAATGAAGCAAGATTTATCCACTTTTTATTTCGCGGACTATACGAGATATTCTGTCGATATCGAACCAGTTTGCGCTGCTGAATTAAAATACTTTCTATTTAGGCGAGAAACTAAGAATAGTCTAAAACCATCCAAATTATCTGACAGTAAACATCCTAGACATAAGTGAAGACGAAGACAATAAAGACATTAAATGAAACCTCTAGATCTCAGCCGTCGATTAAAAATTACATAAATACTGTGAAAACAAATCATATATTTATTTCCAATGTTTGTTCACTTTGTTAATAAGAAGTATTACACAGCAAAACACTTCACTAATGTTCAATATTATTAGATAGTCATCCATCAAGTGTTCGTGTAAAATGACTGTGAATAAAAGGTTGACTAAAGCAAGAATGACGGTGGTTCGGCTGACTTCTTGGCAACAATTACATGCTGGTAGAGTGGAAATATTTAACTGTGTGCGCAGAAATCTAGGATGTTTACTTTCTCCTTCATTACTAAGTAGTGAAGTCAAATTATTCACAAATGCTGCAGCGAAAAACGGAGATTTTCGACAGACAAACTCGTTTTGATACAGCAAATTGTTGCTCCTATTGTAATTGGTCCTATTGTAATTGCTCCTATAAGTAGTAAATAACTTCCTATAAGTCATTGTGTACTTTGAATGAAATATTTTTCAAATTTGCAAAAATCTTTCAATGCGTTCGTACAACTACAAAATTAAATATTGAGATTTTTTTAGGAAACCTTTAAAATTAAATCTTTAAATAATATAGTGTCAATTTAAAAAAATGAGTAGTTTTTGTCTAATGTTGAGAGAAAGAGTTACAGCTCTTAAAAACTACATTAACAAAATGTTTTTTGATCTGCAAACTTTTCTTGATTTTTTTTCAAACTTCTCCTCTTTTCATAAAATCTCTGAATTTTGAAATATTCAAAATGTTCAACTTTCTTTTTAAAGCGGCGGAAAGGTTATTAAATCGAGTCAGGTGATTCTTGTAATGCTAACGTGAATTGGTTGCTAAATATACTATCTCAATTCGAATCCCACCAAGGAGAAACATTTTTCTGGTTCAAGAAGTCTGATAGTATTATGTAACCGTTACAAATAATAAAAGTGTCATTAGAGCTCACTTATTCGATGAAATTGCTCTTATGTATAGAAATAGAGATGCGATCCCATTTAGGCAATTGGTCCAACTCCGACAATTTTGCACTTAATAATATATTTTTAAAGAGAAGTATTGAAGTGCACTCTTCTTAAATTCTAGAAAGTAAATAAATTGGTTTCACACGAACATTCTTCGATTGGCGAAAATAATAAAACAATGCGAAGCAGCTATCATGGCTCCAGCACACGTAAGCCAACGTTCGCGAAATGAATGCAAAGCATATTACTCGCTGTCTTCGTTCCTCCATTACAATTTGGCAGAGACAAGTTTAAAAAATCGCTCAGGAGATTTGGTTGGTTGGTTAGTGATACCGGGCGCGTCAACATGTTAGGTCATTAGTCCCGTAAGTCTAGTGCATGTTTTCCCCTTGGGAGATGGCGCGGATCTTGCCCCGCTGGATGGCGAGATCCGGCGCCGACCTGCCGTCGGCTAGCGGGGTTTTCCCCTAACCAGGACTCTCCCACCAGAGAGGCACCGCCCCAGCCGGGACAAGCTCTAAGCTCCCGACCAGTCTCCCGGTGTGTGTGGTAGTGTAGTGCATACTAGTGTAAATGTGTGGGTGTAAAGGGAAATGATAGGACAAGCAAGAGGAAGGAAAAATCACGCGCGGGCCGTGGTTCCGTTTTTTATGGTACTACTCCGGCATTCGCCTGGTGTTGATCGGAGAAACCACGGAAAACTACCGATCAGAAGAGCCGGCGGCTAGAATTCACCTCCAGACAGCGACAGAATTCGACCTAGTTGAAAAGCCAGTGTCGAAAATCCTGCCATTGTAGCGATTCGAACCTAGGACCTCCCGGCCAGAGACGCTACAGTAACATCAGTTAATGCACTGAGCTACAGCTCTCAGTTCGCTCAGGAGACCGAACCCGCGTATCAGGGCAAATCCAGCGCTGGCTGCGCACGGTGTCTGGTGCGGCCACCCACGCGGGCGGGCGGGCGGCCTTCCAACGCGGCGCAGCGCAGCCTCGCTCGCAGCTCGGCGCTCGTAAATTAACCGCGCGATTAGGCCGCACTCGGCGGGCGCACGTTGGGCGCGCCGACCCCGGAAGACGCCGCGGAGACACGGCCGGCCTCGCCGCCCCGCGCAGGCAGCGCTGTCTGCGCCTGGACGCCGAATCAGGCGGGAAACGCCATAAAGGAGAGAGAAAATAAAACTGAGGCGCTCGCGACTAATAGCGGTATATCCTAACCGAAGTTTGTTTATATGGTTATGTACAAAAATTCGAAAATTTGAGTACTTTTCGTGTAGTTTAGCATGGAAATACGGGCGAGAAAGTACGTGCTGTTTTAGCATCACTAGTTTTCGCCTGATTACGTTATGATGCAGTGTCGAAGGAATGAATTTGTTTTAAATAACAACTGGCTCCTCGAAACACTTTCATCACCTTCGCGTACCTTCGGTGTTTAGAAACTACCACAGCTAATGAAATTGTCTGAATAAGCCTAGAGTCAGTTTCATATGTTGTCAGAACGCTAGAATACCTTCTATCAAATTATTGAACATAAGACTCTGTGGTTGCTCAGAGGTTGCGTGCACAATATGCGGATTAACAAATGTGATGTGATACATACATATTATGGAAAGTTCTTTCTTTTCTGGCTATTCAGAAATTCTCGTTTCATCTGCCAGTGGAGACACTACTCTACCGACCGCTGTTTCCTTTATAAAAGTATTTCGTAGAAAAATCTAATATATATATATATATATATATATATATATATATTAATTTCCTTGTTAATTTGCAAATTAACGTCGGGAACAGAGAAGTGGAAGATACGAGGAGTTACGTAAACGAAGAAAAGAGTAATGGGGTAGAATGCAGAAGGAATCGGATGGATAGGGCCAAGTAAGTGGAAGAGTGAAATAACAATAATAATAACAATAATAATTATTATTATAACAACAATAATTATAATAAACCTAGAACCGTCAAATCAGTATTTGATACATCAAAATGTCCAAAAGAGTTATGATTTTCTTTACATTTTTGTTAATATTTTATTTCATTTTTGAGAGGTCCCTTAATCCAGGTTGTTAGGTAAAGCTATTGACACTTTTAATATAATGTTTAAATCTTTTTGTTCATGGGGATTGAAATTTTATGCGAAATTTTTGGTTTTGCGGATTCCTATATACATGTTTTGGAAAGTTCTCTCTTTTCCAACTGTTCAGGAATTTTACTTTCATCTGCCAGTAGAGACACTACACTTGCGACCGCTTCTTCGTTTATAAAAGTATTTCGAAGAGAAAAGATCTATTTTTTTTTAATTTCCTAGATAATTTTCAAATTAACATCGGGAAGCATGTGGGAGAACACACGGGGAAATATGTGGGAGAAAGTGGACCCCTCGAAACCTTTATAACTATATAAAATTTAATTGACGTCATGACGGGCCAATAATATTTCGGTACGGTTCAGGAGCTGCACATTTGATGTCGGAATCCAGTGTGAAGCTACTTTCACTTTTAAAACAACCACAACTGCCGGAATGTTCCCTTGGGCCCAGCTAATACAAATGTAAACTAGAGGTGCTACATA
Organism: Teleogryllus occipitalis; assembly: GCA_011170035.1. Classification (NCBI taxonomy): domain Eukaryota; kingdom Metazoa; phylum Arthropoda; class Insecta; order Orthoptera; family Gryllidae; genus Teleogryllus; species Teleogryllus occipitalis. The sequence goes on along the minus strand of BLKR01003662.1, from coordinate 110,769 downwards.
ATGGCAGATACTTTCTCGTACCAATTTTTTTTAAATTTCCTTGGTGTGATCAGGCTTTGAGGTCTTGCTCCATTCTCTGGCCAGCTGCTTCTATCGTCGCCTAAAGTACATTTTTTTACCTTTCCTTAACTTTTTGCTTTCCTGATTAAACAACCGAAATATTACTTCAAAAATATTAAAGAAGAGTAAAACCTCATCCTAAAAAGAAATTTTCATTGAAATATTTGAAGCCGTTTTCAAGAAAATGGCGATTAAGCATTACTGTAAATGCGAAGTTTGAAGCTCTTTTTTATAGTTTCATTTCTACTGAGTTTCGAAAAACTTCATTTAAAGTCATTTGAAGAACGTCCACTCACAAAAGCAATAATGTATACAAATAGATGGAAATGTGCATAATAACGGCGTGAGAGATGTTTTAAAAACCATTTGTGTAATTTTTGAAAAAACAAAAGAATACACCAAAATGAACTTTACGTGATATTATACGGTGTAAATAGCACTATTCTTTGGAGCAATTTTGTAATTTTTTAAAATTTCGAATATTGTACGCAAACTACTAAAATGATAAAAAGTGTACATGATCTTAATGAAAGAACTATTTATGGACAACAAATTTCGTGTGAAGGAAAAATGTCTGTCTTCAATTTTATACTTGTAAAATACGCCGAAAAATTCAAATTTTTGCAATTTTCGAAAATTCAGAATTAACCGTGAAAATCGGATCTATGCCATCTTTGTAAGTGGATTTTACTCTATTCCTACAAGAAATTTAATGAAAACATTTGGACCCGTTTTGTGAAAATTGTGAAAATTTCCGGGGGGCTTCGTGTAAAGTACCCCCAAATTTTAAAGAATGTTTTTCAAAATTTCAAAGCTTTAACTAGAATCAGATAGACAGGGGATTCTTCAATTTGGAAAAGATCGTACGCATGGTTTGGCACTAGTTTTTGTTTTTTTGTTTTTTACATTTTTTACATTTATTTGCATAGATGTTGAATACATAGCTCAGTACAAAATAAATCTACATAGCTATATAAAATAACTCTACATGGCTTAATAGGTAACTTAAACTAAAAATTAAAACTTATACAAAAGTCGAGGTTAGCCCTTGGGGCTCCTCTAGTGAGGATCTAATTCAGAGATTTTTTTCAGGAAAATGTGGAATGAAACTTTTTTGTATTCGTGCTCTATATGATGGGTTTTTGCCGAGTCTGTGAACTGATAGTGAAAGGATTTGGGATATGTTTGAGAAGAAGTCGGTAGCTATATAGGTGATGTGATGGTCTATAGTCTCTAGGTCGAATTCATTATGTAACTGTATGTTGGTGACATACCAGGGAGCGTTTGAAATGATTCTGAGAAATTGATTTTGTGTTATTTGAAGTTTTCTTTGGTTAGTTTTTGCTGCATTTAACCAGATTGAGCAGGCGTATAGTAGCAAGTTTTTTTTTATTGTTTTGTATCTTTGTTATGCTGAATTGTATGATAATGGGCTGGATCTGTGTATTAACGGTTTAAAATGTATTAATTTGATTCTGGCTTGAGTTATTTTGGCATCTATATGCTGCTTCCAATTGAGTTTTGTGCCCATTTTTAGTCCTAAGTATCTGATCGGTTTATTGAGAGGGAGTTAGTTAATGAATGTATTGTTTAGCATTAGTGATCGCGGGGGTGAGTGTGGACGGAGTATGAAGATCTTGACGGCCGTTTTGGTTGGATTGAGTTTGGTGATTCTTGTGGTAGTCCTGCTAAGATTGGTCTTGGGTTGGAAAGGTGGTTGTTTACATTTACTGAAAAAGTTCTGTTACTGATGAAACTCTGAATGATGGACTGGATATAATGCGGTGTGCCTATTTTTTTTATTTTGTATATGAGACCATCATGCCACATCCTATCAAATGCCTGTGTTAGGTCGATGAACACTGCTACTGTGATATATATATATATATATATATATATATATATATATATATATATATATATATATATATATATATATATATTTGAAATGATGAATAAAGATGTTCGTAATGCGGAGGAGTTGGTGTAGTGTAGAAAGTTTTTCAGAGAATCCAAATTGTTCCTTCGGTATGGTTTTAGTTACCTGTAAGTGTTCTTTTAGCCTTTGAGAAATATTTTTTCACAAATGTTGAATAACGTGGGAAGTAAACTTATGGGTTTGTAGCTATTCGTATCAGCGTCATTTTGGTTGGGTTTGGCAATGGGAATAACTACGGCATGCTTCCAAGATTGAGGAAAATTACCTATTCTAAGGCCGGAATTGTAAATGATAGTTATATATGCTATTGCATGGGGAGGTAGGTTTTTCACTAAGATATTCTTTATGTTGTTGTGGACGGGTGCTTTTCTGGAGGGTAATTTCTTAATTATTTTGTTAATTTCAGCTGGATTGGAGAAATATATGTTGTGATGTGGGTCGTAGTATGCCTCCTTGTTGCTTTTGTGTATTGTTTTATGGTCATGGTGTGGTTTTGAGATGTTGCTTATAAACGTTAATGAGAAGTAGAATGCCAACTCTTCGGATTTATCAACGGATGTACTTGCTTTACCTGTTGAAGTGTTAATTGGTGATATCATGCTTTTCTTTTTCAGTATTCTCTGGGTGAATTACCATAAAGAGTTGTTGTTTGCATGGAGTTAAGATAATAATGCTCGGTATTGTTGGTTGTTGTGATTGGTTATTAAGATTTTAACTACTCAACTTTTGCGATTATATTTAGTTCTGATTTTATGTTCGGTGTTCATAGCTGATTCCACAGTCTTTGTTTTATTTTTTATTGACATTGCATTCAATATACCATATAGTAGTTTATTACTATGGTTATTAGATGATATATTTAATTGTGTTACTTGGATGGTAGAAAGTCGCTAGTAGTGTTCACAGACCGACAGACGGAGGGAGAAACGGAGGGAGGGAGGAACGGAGGGAGGGAGGAACGGAGGGAGGGAGGAACGGAGGGAGGGAGGAACGGACGGACGGAGAGACGAAAAAAATACTTTTCCGAGTCAGGGGACCCCAAAATGTGTATTACCGTTGAAATCTCGAAATCGATTTTCCGCAGTATTACATAACTTTCTCTTACTACGAATATTACTCCATATACACGTATGCGTACGAAAGAGTGCAATAAATGCAATCCAATAAATGAAAAAATGTAGAAACAGTACATTGAAAAGCATGATTAACAACAACTACAAACTCTATTCAACGACAGGTCACGAATTGTACACTATCATACAAAAATAGTACAGTTGATAATGACACAAATATTACTAGCCTGTATGAAAAGTCATGGAAGAGAGAGAGAGAGAGAGAGAGAGAGAGAGAGAGAGAGAGAGAGAGAGAGAGAGAGAGAGAGAGGGAGGAGAAAGGAAGAGAAAGAAAGAAAGAAAGAAAGAAAGAAAGAAAGAAAGATGAAAGAAAGAAAGAAAGATGAAAGAAAGAAAGAAAGATGAAAGAAAGAAAGAAAGATGAAAGAAAGAAAGAAAGATGAAAGAAAGAAAGAAAGAAAGATGAAAGAAAGAAAGAAAGATGAAAGAAAGAAAGAAAGAAAGATGAAAGAAAGAAAGAAAGAAAGATGAAAGAAAGAAAGAAAGATGAAAGAAAGAAAGAAAGAAAGATGAAAGAAAGAAAGATGAAAGAAAGAAAGATGAAAGAAAGAAAGATGAAAGAAAGAAAGAAAGAAAGATGAAAGAAAGAAAGAAAGAAAGAAAGATGAAAGAAAGAAAGAAAGAAAGAAAGATGAAAGAAAGAAAGAAAGAAAGAAAGAAAGAAAGATGAAAGAAAGAAAGAAAGAAAGATGAAAGAAAGAAAGAAAGAAAGATGAAAGAAAGAAAGAAAGAAAGATGAAAGAAAGATGAAAGAAAGAAAGAAAGAAAGATGAAAGAAAGAAAGAAAGAAAAAATAGAGAAGTTAAATAGAGGTAGGATCGTAAAGTGTGTGTAATCGGGAGGGCAGGAGGGGGAGTGAAGGGATGATCAACTCCAGGGGGTAACTGGTTTAGCTTGGACACAAGATGAGGATGCGGAGGCGTTAAGTGAGTTGAGGATGCCATAAGAAGGAAGAGCTTGCATCTCAGCTGTTCGCCAGCTGTTTCCAAATGCTCCAATCTGACTGGTTCAGCAACTATTCTCACGACCTCTGGACCTGCTAATGTTTTCTAATCTTGTTCGCATGTCTTCTGACATCTCGCAAATTACTGGGGTGCCCAAGTTCGCATTAATAGATTTCTCTTGTGCTCCTAAAAGACTTAAATTTCTTTTAAGATCAAACAATAAAGACATGCTAATGAAAATGAAGTTCATGTGTTATAATTCTTATCTTTATTTATCAGTTCATGCAGTTATGGCATTGTGCACACACGTTTTCTTTGAATTTAAAAAATGGAATTACTAAAGCTGTGTAGATATTTTATGTTCATTTGTTTTGATTTATTCCATTAGATTCATTGTTTTTTCGCGGCTTTCTTTGTAAAATGTTCAAAATTTTGTTATCGTTTCCAAAATAATGCTTTGAAAAAAATTATTTGCGTCAAATATATAATTAAATGAGATTTCAGAATTTTCAGAACTTTGTTATCGTTGCTTAGATATTTTATTTATTGAAAACTGCTAAGACAACTTGATATTGTAAATACACTTGTATATACTACGTTTTAACACTTTCATTCTATACAGTTTATTTAAATTTTGTCCCACATTTAGATCACTATTTAATTTGACTATTATTGACCTGAACATGTGTGGTATATGTTGCAATTTTTACAATTAGCCGATAGAACCTTTCGATAGTACATGTATGATATCATACATAGTATGAGACATGAATTTATCATATTCAGAGGCAAAACAGTGAGGAAAAATAATTAAGATGTATAAATTCATATTCGCAGAATGGGCAGCGCAACTGACAATGAAAATACAGTTAATGCCGTACACTGGCTTTCGGAATTTCGCTAGCTACAATTCTCTGGCTGGAACAAGTAGTTACTAGCGCCAACGCAAGATGGCGTTGATGTGAATGTTCGCTTTGCAACCGCGAGGCAATTTGCACGACTAGTGAAACTCCACAAGAGGTTCCTAATAGTTATATAAAGTTACTAAAAGTACAGTTAAGTGAATTCAGTGGTGTGATATAATCAATTTAGGAAAAGGAATGTGTAGAATATTAATAGATGGCAATGACGACAGACACTTTTGCTTAAGATATGTAACTTTGGATTACAACAGACATTCGTTTCGCAAAATATCTGAGGAAAACACTATTATATGCATAAACACATACATATACATGCATCGGGAAATAAACGCACGCAAAGAGGACATTTGAACTGATCGGAATACAAAAGTGGTGTTTAGTGATATTGCCATGTACTTGGAAAACATTTATAACGTCGTTAAAGAAAGCTTTCTTGAGCGATTGATAATGGGTGATCTCAATGTGCTTGAGGTGCATATTGTCATTTTTCAGGGCCCATTGTGCTATTTTGTAGGCATATACTCACTATTTTAAATATTTTCATAAGAAAGCAATTGTTTTCACCTCATTTCGTGTTAGTAATAATTTAATAGACGAAAGGGATTCATTAAAATTATTAAAACCGAACAATTAGAATAAAAGAAATGAAATCTGTTTCTTTATATTTAAAAAAATAACACTTTTGCAGCGTGATCAGCATTTTTAACAAAAAGACTTTTTAATTTTTTAAATTATGCATTATTTAATTGGTTGCATGAACTACCAGGTCATTAGCGACTACAATCAAAATACAGTATTTACAATGTACAACAGAACATACAACAAAATTTAAAATGAAAGCACAAGTACATAATTTGTCAAAATAAGTGTAACATTACATGTCGACAATTAGTAATCACATTCAACAACAACAGAATATAAATAAAAAACAATCAGAATACATATTGGTCATTATTAACACATTATTTGACGTAACATTGCAACAATGTTCATTTTTAACAGATTTTTGCTTCCTTACTGCTTATTGATAAGGTTAATTTCCTTTAAAACTTTAAAGATATTTTCAATGTGGTGTTTGTTGTTAAGAATTTTTGAGAGAGTGATAGGTATTGCATATTTTTTGCGGATATCGTTGTAAATGGATCAGAACAATAATGTGTGGTATAGAGAGAGCAAATTGGTATTGGTCACATTTTTTTGCATTTCTTTTGTTAGTAAATGCTGATGGGTTAGTTTGGAATGGCCAATTCTTGAACGGGTGAGCATAGTTTGATATTTTCTCTTGTGAAGGTAAGGAAGGTGGTCATCCAAGATACTTCTCCTAATCTTATGTAATTGGTTGGTGATTTGGTCCATTCAGCATTCGAAAGATACTTGTTTCTTTGATGAAGTTCTTTTTTGATGTCATTGTGGGAAACTGGGTACTCTTCAATAGGTGAATTAATAGAGTCGAAAATAATTTTTGTTCCGACATGTTGTGTATTGAAGTGTATGTTACCAGATACTGCGGTGTGATTTCAAGTTAAAATCACATTCACAAGACGGAGAGATTTTACCACGGAATAACAGTAGATATTTAAAGGAACATAATATAAATAATGAATTTCCTCGAAAATAATAGTATATACAAATTGATGACGGTAAGAGAATTTACGAACATCAGAACGTTATGAACCACACATTGCTTACGGAAAATTTCGAGAAAGCATTAGGATTTCCATGTTGTCATATAATTCACTCTAGTCTATAGAGGTGGAACAATTTTTCGAAACATTGGACTTCAATGATTTCCAGAACATGACATAATGTATTTCAATGTAGAAGTTGTTCCACTTCCAATACAAATACATTGTGACATCTAGAAATCATTGAACGTCCAATGTTTTGAAAAAATCATATCATATTAATATTACCCAAAAATTATTGTAATTGTTAAATGAGAAGCAATCTAAAAACAATTTTGAACAACTCTTCAATTTATGCGGTTCCTATTCGGATAATATAAATTAGAAATCATAGAAATATTACACAAAACAATGTTAATACATTTAATTTGCAATTTAATTTAATGTTGTTTCGAATATTGGGTGTGGAAGATTATTTATTTTATTTTGTTTGTTATGTAATCATGAAATTTCACAATAGATACGCCACCTCTCCAGAGACGATAGTACGATTAAAGATAGAGACGATAGTGCAATTAAATGGGCATCAGTGTCTTGTATGTTCCAAAATGTAAAATGTAAAAATGTATTTTTATTATTATTTTATATTATATAATTTATTATCTCATCTTATTTTTTGTTTTTTGATTCGTTGAGTTTATATTTGTTAATTATACAATGTTTGCCATTACCGATAATGTTTATTTTTTTCTTTTAATAATTATATAGTTTTTGACAATTGCCTATTTCCCTTTTGCCATGTAATTTATTATTTTTATTCAGTTATATCAGTTTTATTTTTATTAGAACTATATCAGTTTTATTTTAAGTATAACTTAAATGTTTAAATTCAGAAGCTACGGTTCACTCAATCGTCGGTTGTCCGTACGAGTGAGTGAGCCATTGTAAGTTACGGTAAAACCTTCACAAAAAGTAAAATTAACTCATCCCTCTCTGACAAGTGCAAGAAGCGCCTAGAGAGGGTTTGAAGTGTACTTCACATGTTATATATTATAGGTATTCATAAAAAATTGTTGTTATTAGGTTTAAGACTTTGATCTTAGTTTCTTATTAGAGTTAGTATTAGTTGCTTTTTCTTACTGTTTATTAATAATTTTGTTTTCATTTGTAAATACAAATTATTATGATTTTTGTATGAATGTACGCCGTGTCACTGCATTTTGTGGTAACAAAATATAATTATTATTACTATTATTATTTTGTACTGTTATTAGGATACTCTTTATTAGGAAATTAGAAACTTAAAATATTAGAAAGTCGAGAAAATAAAGTAAATTTTATAAAAATGCACAATTATTTGATCATCAAATGTTGAAACTTATATTATATTTCGTATTATATTTTGAAATATATTCCGTGTTGATGTGATTTATTTCCAATGTCCCGTGCGTATCGTCTTTCCAAACCGAGGCAGACTTAACTCGAAGCAGCCCAAACTCCATCAGTCGGAGCAAAACGCGGGGACACCCCGAAGTTAGAATCTTGATACGCCGCCGGACGCCACACGAAAGACAAATGAGCGCGATCGCGCGCGCGGCATCTGCCACGCGACGCCGTCAATCCGCGAGGATTAATAACAGGTTGATCCGCCCGCCGGCGCGGCGGCGACTTCATTGTGTCCGTGTGTGCGCACGCGCGCGCGTGTTCGCGCCAGGGCACGGCCGTGTGGCCTTCCCCCGCGTGTCGAGCGCTCTCGTGGCAGGCCCCGCGCATTATTTTAATATCGCCGCACCGCACCGCACCGCGCCGGCGAAAATAGATAACTCCGCGCCGCCGCCGTCTGGTGTGTGGTTTGGGCCGGAGGTGCGGGCGTTGCGTCGCGTCGCGTCGCGTCGCGTCGCGGTGGCGGCGGCGGCGGCTCGACAATTGGCGGCTGGCGGAGGCGCTATAAAAAGGGCGCGGAGGAGGTGGAAGTGCCGGTGGTGGCGGTGGACGGGGAGCGAAGGTGGGTGGAGGGATGGGGATGTTGTCGGTGGCGGTGTTGATGGCGAATACGTCAAGGGCGATGGTCATGGAGGAGGTTGCGGAACCGGTGGAGTGGGTAAAAACCGTGAGATGTGGGCAATAGGAAGTGGACAGTGGACTGTGGGTGGTGGGTAATTTGGAAGTGGGTAGGAGACTCGGGAGGTGGACTGTGGGCGGAGGGCGATGGGTGGTTTGGTAGTGGGTAGGAGCGGTGGGCAGTCGGTGGTGGGGCGTGGATGGTTTGGTAGTGGATAGGAGCAGTAGGCGGTAGCAGTGGCGGTGGGCGGAAAAAGATCGGTGGTGGGAGATGGGCGGTTGGCGGTTGGGGAGGGAGCTGGACGTGTGGAGTGTGAGTTGATTGCTAGGGCCACCTGCAAAACGGAGCTGCAGACGCTGCCGCAAACGTCCAGGCCACCGAGCCCCGCAGCCGACGCTGCTGTCGCTATAGATGCTGAGGAGAATATAATCGCTAATAATTTTTGGCTCTCCTGCTCACTTCATTTTCTATTCTCATCTCTTGTAATTATACCACTTGCTCGTATTGTCTCTCTCGTCTGGCACTGCACCCCGGTCTCTTTTTTCTGGACCTCTTCGTAGCACACTGGTCTTTGATATTTTAATCCCTTGCATACATTTGGTATCTTTGCTCTGAAAGTCTGCCCTTGATTATTACTACTTGATTTCAATATGTGATTTATTGATTTTTTCCAAATTAGACCCTCATTTTAGTATAATTGGAGCACAAAATAATTTGTGGAATGTGTGTTTTGAATCTGTCTTTGAGAATAATGATATTTAGTGAATGAACAGAGATTTTACGAACTTATTCAGCTGCGAGTACAATTTCAGCTTGTGGATTAAACAGTGTAGGGGAATATAACATCTTGTTTAAAAAAAATAAAATTCTTTACATACAATTTTTAGCTCCTTTATAAACAATTATTTAAGACATAATAAGAATTTAAACCATTATTTTTTATCAATTTTTTCAGGTACGAATATTTATTTGACCATGTGTTTTTGTGTCACTGAGTACCACACTTGAGCCACACTGTCACTCGGAATAGTACACGAGACATTTTTTTCAATATTTTATAAGTTCGATCACACAAAAATGGTGTTTAATATATTATTTGTATGAACATAAATACTCCCTTAAGGAGAATGAATAATATTTTTTTCTGGCAATTAAATATTTCATTTAATACAAAACCAATACTAAAGTTAGTCAACTTAAAAAAAAAAACGAAAATATGTATGTTGATTTTTCATTTAACATTGTAATACGAGAAAAATTACATACATGTTGAAATTCAGAAAGATTTAGTGGAATGGAGAGACAAAAATTGAGTAGTGTATTTCCAAAAAATAAAGCAGTTGTATGTGGAGATTTCCAAACTGAAATTCAGTAGAATAGTAATGATTCCTGATAGTCTCCAGATTATTTTTATTTTCTGTTTTCGGAAGTATTATCTTCACAACAGTGAAGTTGACTGCTGAGTTCGTACCGATAGTACCATAGTACTGAGTAGGACCGTACTATGGTAATGTAATGTTTCAGTGTGGCCAAATGGGTTTATGCTGAACGTCAGTCAACTTGTTTTCCAAACATGCTTGTTTCCGAAATAATACATTAATTTAAAGGTAATTGATTAAATAATTCAGCGTAATTACTGTACGGTACAAATTAATCTTAATTTAGCTATGTTGAAAAATCACGATTTCACAAATTTTCCGCTATTTTCACATGATTATTTTCAATATTGCACTTGTAAGCACAATAGCATGGCGAAATTGCCTTTGCAATGAGAAAACTTAAAATGCAAACTACCAGTGTGACTACAATTACTACGCACATTTTCTTTTCCAATTTTAAGCGTTTTTATCGCTGTGTACCACGCACGATTGTGTAGTTCTCCACTATCGATAACTGAAAAACTGAAACTGTAACTAGTGCTGTAGCTACATTAACTTAAACAAGTTTTGCCGAGTTGGTTGCAACATAAATATAGAAGAAGATGCGGACTGATTTGGGAGGGGTAGCTACTTACATCCGGAACCGCTCGTTAATTAGTAGATGACGAATTATTTGAAATAGCCTGGTACTTGGCGTCGAAGTATTGTGTACAAATTAAAACATGCGTATACCACATGATCTCGATCAATAGGCTTTTCACCAAAATTAAATTACGTAAACTGAGAGTCTTGCGATTAGAATGGGGAGAATTCATTTTAAATAGTTTTTTCGAATTAATTTTCGTGATGTTTCTTTTCAAACTACAACGAATAGTAGTCGAATCAATCGTTTTAAGTATTAATTTTTCTTGGGTTTCTTGTAAGTGGTTTGAAAAATTATGAGCAAATACTAGGGATTATGGAAAAACCAATTTTAGCACTGGTTTATGGTTTCAGTAGGACTCTGAACCATGTATACAGCCAAAATTCAATTCGCGATTTTTGAACATCTTTTGAGGAAATTTTAAGTTACGGTATATCTGTATTTCTAATTTCCAATTCATGCTGAAATTGAAAGAAATCTTGGTAGATTGCAGCCACTTGAGAGGTATTCACGGTTACCCAGGAACTCGGGACAAATCCAAAACCAATAAAACTTAATGTCAATTGATTTTTTGTAAATTGTTTGGTGTGATTTAAATCATGTGATTTAATTAATTGATTTAAATCAAATGATTATTTTTAAAAAGTCAGTTATTTAAATCAATATTTGTTATTTGTAATATTTGAAAATATATTTGTATTTTAAATCTTTGCAATATACAATTACTCGGATAAAAAGACTTGAATCAATTACTAAGAAGAAAGAATATATTTCTAATCAAATTTTTCAAAAACTAACATTGTTATAAGTTTTCAATGAATTCAGTGGTTTTCATTGTTATAAAACGGCAACTTCTTTTAAATTCTCAGCATCTAAAGAACTGTTGAATTGTTTTTGCACTATACTACGTCTTTTCAGTTTTGGTGTGTTTACTTCATTGCGGGGTTATTCAAGAGTAGTTTATTTGTGATTTATGAACAGTGTGATGTTACTTTTTGGATACAACAGTGCGATTTTTTTCTAGCAGCATTTTTCCTGCTCCAAGCTTCTAGTGCAAATTTCGATGCACGCAAAATAGAGAGAAAAGTGTATGGCGGACGCTCGCCGAACTAGGGGCCGCCATGTTTTTTTGCAGTCAGAACATGAGAGGTGCCTGATGATGTAGAACTGTTGTACTGAATCGACATGTTGTTTGTAGCATATTTTATTTCTATATTGTTATCTTTTCGTTTATCTGTATTTAAATTATATTAGTGGTTAGAATAATAATATTCACAATGCCTTCAGAATGTTCGGCATATAACTGTGTAAGTAGAAGTCATCAAACCACAAATTTATCAGTTTTTCAAGTGATATATTTCAATGTGATATAATTAATAATTTATTGGTATTCAATTTTTTTCTACGGGAAATCAATAAATTTTTAAATCACATTTTAATGTATAGAAATTACATAAATTCAATATTTTTGTTTTTTTAGTTATGCATATTTATTATTCCACCGTTGTTCTACCTATAATTCTTAAAATTACATAATGTCTAAATTTAACACCTGGCAATATGAAGAAAATAAGACATCTTCAGATTATCAAAATTACATGTAGATTATCAAAATTACATGTATTTAAATATGTATAATTTCTAAAATTTTATTAGAACAGTTTATTATTTAGAATATCATTACTTATATATAATTTGTTAAATTTCTCACTGGTCGCTAAAATTATTTTTCTCCGCTGACTGAATTGAAAAAAAAAGCATCTGGCCGGTTGATTTGGTAACACTGACAACAGAGAATTATAAATTGTAAGAGTTCCAATAAAGGTAACTAGAATCGAGGTAACACGACTCCTTTTCGGCAATTGTAATTAAGTTTCAGTTGTATGAAGTATGAAGTGTCTGTAATCAAAATGTAAACATTTTGACTTACTAATATACTCATACTCACTGTAAATTAATTCACTTTGACATACCACAAGAAATCTAGCAGAAGGTATAATCAGTCTGTTAGTAAATTTATTTGCAAGTTTATTAGTATTCAATCGTTTTGTTTAAAGAATTCAGAGAATACGGATTTAAAGAAAGAAAAGAAAAAAGGAAACTAGTCAGCGACGAAGAAGAGGTTCTTAAGACAATCTTAGTCCACAGTTTTTGCCACCTCTAAACTTTTGCCGCCTAGGCACGTGTCTTCCGTGCCTACGCGTAAATCCGCCGCTGATTGTAGCTCGTTGTGTGGAACGCAGTGCAATCGTATCCATTCTGGTCGCCCCCTAACAATACCGACGCTGTCACCGCTCTCCACGCGACAGTCGGTCGACGTAACCTCCGCCAACGCGGGCGAATCTGTTGCCAGCTGCCGCTTGGCGTTGCGTCGCGCAGCGTCGTGGTGATCCAACAGGTGCCCATGCAAATTTTTCAAATTGGGCCGAATTTGCATGAAAATGACGGTCGGCCGCCGCCGCCGCCGCCGCCGTGATGAACGGCGCGTTGGAGGGGCTCGGAGACGCACGGGACGGCGCCACGACGCACAGTGGGCCGAATCGCGTGTGGTCTTGGAAATGCGCCTTTCTATTCGAACTGTTAAAACTTGTAATCAAATGCTGGTGGGCCTAAATTCGCTACCTATGATTGCATCTATTCCATTATTCTTTGCATCTCGCATGAAATCAATTTTCCACCTGTCACATTCAAACATTATGATAATTGGTTACTCGCAGACACATTAGAGTACGTAGCTAAATAATCGTCAGATGTTTAGTTAGAGATTTGCAACTTACGTTCTGTGTCCATGTTGATAAGTTGTCGAAAGAAGAAACAATTGCTTGTATTCAAAGATGTTACAAATGAAGTTATGCGTTAATAACTTGCGAGTGACAATATAAATGCCTCCCAGATCATTAGATTTCACTCCCATGGGGTTTTCATTTTGGCGATTGATAAAAGATACGGTATATGCTTCATATACAACCACAATCGAGGACCTAAGAACAGCCATTGATAATTCTTTTCAGAACTCTTAATTCGAATCCAAAGCTGTATGAAGAAATTTGCTTAACTGTCCCAGATAGTCTTCAGAGATATGTCGATGCATAGGGAAAACAATTTGAAACAATGTACTATAAATGGTTAGAATAAATGACATGAATAAATAACTTACATTAATGAGTAGTGACCTTTGGCCCATCCTGTTTATTAAAGCTGTAAAGAGAACGATTTTGTTGTCAGTCCTATTCGGCTTCCAGTGAACGGTTTTTACACAAGTGAGGTACCACAAAAAAGATTGGGAGTGGAGGTCACTATATATTGAATAGATTACAGCTTTCCTTTATTAGTAGAAAACTACGAAATTTGTGCTGTTTGAAATACGCCGCTAGAATGAAAACGGGAAGATAGCGTCATGTGCAACTTGGCAAGTTCGCGGGAATTGGAAGATCTTGATCTTGCTTAGAGAAGATGGTGTTGTCTGATCGTTAAAATGATTGTTTGTCACTATAAATATAAAAATTCAATACATCATTCTTGTGATATCTACGGAAAAGAGTTGAAGGAGTTCTGAATTTTATTTGGAAACTGTATTTCGTACGTTTTGGTACATACATTAAGGTAAGGTTAGTAGTATGATTAGCTGATTTAAGCCAAAACAATGTCCATGTATATATGTGAAAAGATTTTGGTAAACATAAAACATAATATATTCATTGATACGCAGTATTTTGGTTTTAACTTTTCTTCGTTCCGTGCGATGTATTAGCTCGGGTTCAGATAGTTATGCAAGTTTGTATTCATTAAAGTAAATGTACTGGAGATCATATTGACTCACCCTCGAATGAAGACATGCGCATTTCGAAGTGCGGATTTCGCCCTGAGGATGGTGGCAGAATGGCAGCAGGAACGTTGACACCTTTGCGTAGGACGCGGCGTCTCCCGGACAGCCTAGTAGTTAGTGACCTTAGTTGATGCGTCCGAAAACTAATCACTAACTCAATGAATCACTCACTCACTGAGTCACTCAATTAATCAATCAATAAATCAAAGACCAGAAGGAAATCGAAATGTCACAAGTCCCATGTCTGAGGAAGTTATCGGTACTATTTTAACCTCACCCCAGTTTATCATTCTTGTGGAGTTTCTGATATTTGTGGAATTATGATATTTGGATAACTTTTCTGATTGTCATTTTAGGTTTTTCGTTAACAGACTGCCTATGTCAAAAATTAATACATTCTTTTTAGATTTTATCTGAAAACCACTTTATCATCCCAGGAGTATTCTATTTCATTACTTTCTTGAATGAGTGAGGGCGAGTATTTGTCAATTGGAGGAGGGTTCTCAGTTAGTCTGTATTTAAATGCCAATTGTCTGCGGACGATTTTTTAAAACTTTTTTATGCCTCCCTAGATATGCATTACTGGCTTAGAGCTGGGTATCCTGCTATCACTTGTTCGATGGTCTCGTTTGGTTGACTACACATTCATTATACAGGCATCCTTGACAGTGCTCCTCATAAAATGTTTAAGATAAAATATTTACGAGATTCTATTACATCATCTTGAATCGTGTCACCTTAAATTAGGGAACCCCCGTGTTTCAGGAAATAAGTATCCCAATTTCAACCACTATAAACAGGTATCTTTAACAACTATTGATTTATTAATGACGTTGGCTATTTTTATTTTATATTTATTCACATAATAATAATAATAATAATAATAATAATAATAATAATAATAATAATAATAATAATAATAATAATAATAATAATAATAATAATAATAATAATAATAATAATAATGAAATATATAAATGAATAAATCCGCCACATTTAGATTTGAAGTTTCGATAACTAACTTGATGCTTTGTTGTCAAAAGTTTCCTAGGTAGGAGCCCCTGACCTTCGTTTGATTTTGCACACCAATTGAATAGCTGTATCGAACGATATTTCCTGAATGAGAATTCCTGATGACAACTCGTTTTATTGGCATCCTCTAATTACTGTTAGCCTGATACAGAAGAGTGCAGAGCCTGTGCTAAACCTAAGGACTTGAACTCGATTATCTGCGAGGAAAAAGCTTCTGAATGGAAACGCTTGCGGTTTCAATTAGTAAGAAGTAACCTGTAAAACATATGCGAGAAAGTACATGCTGTTCTATACTCACTAGTCATATTTTTTCCATTATTAAACCAATAATTGAATATATTACCTGAAAATTAAAGTGTATCTAATATATACAGTACTTTAACAATGGTACATTTTAGAGATTTAAGGGAAGCGTATTTTGTACCGCGAGGGACGGTAATATGGAAAGCTTTTAGGAATAATCTGTCCGCTGCGTTACATTCAAATGTGAAATGTGTTAGAGAGTGAGGTTGCAAACGTGCTGAGATGCGTTGCCTCAAATCACAGGGAAACTTAAGTGCCTTACCTCTTATATTGTATTATTCTGTGATGTTTGTATTTTTAATTTGGAGAAAACTTTGGTTTAAATATGAAAAAATACTTTTAAAAGGAGTCGCGGTGGCTCAGTGTTTGGACCCAAGTTCGAATACCGACATAGGTAGGGATTCTTATCTGGTAGTTTCCATTCAGAGCGGCTATCAGGTTGACTCAGCCTCTTTTGCAATTGAGTACCAGGATCTTTCCCTCAGGTAAAGGCGGCCGGGGTGTTGTGCTCGTCACACAACCTTCCCCTTGGGTCGACGGCGGCGAATTGGTAGAGCCTTACCTTCACCTTTCTTTGAGTTTCATCGGCCTGTGTGCAATTGCACAATTTCACCATAACCTACTCCTGCAAGATCCTTTAAGTGACAGCCGGAAAGGGAGCTAGGCAAAACCGAAAAAGTAACTGTGACTCAAAGAAGTGGATATACGAGAACGTCTGAACTCTCTTGTAGCACTACAGGTTTGCTCTTTATTTCTCGACAAGAGAATTTTGAATGACTCCCTTAGATGCAGAATGAAGTGCATTGTAATAGATTTCAGCTATTTTTGCAGTGTATTTTAAATAAAGATATTTTCCTTATTCGATTATAGATTGACCATAGGTTGTATATCACTCCATGTTCTGCAACTTAGTACAATAGGAAATACCACATTTTACCATGTGTTTTCATCCCATTACGCATGTGTTTTCATCCAACTAATACAATGTACACGATAAATTCTTGAATTTTTTACTGTGTAAAACTTTGTTTTGTGATGTATGATTTGATATGATTCTAAAACATTACATGACCTGTCGTTTCACATATTTCTAGTCTTTCTGTGGAATTTCTTTTGCCGCGTGGTGTTTTTGTTTGTCTATTTCAATGCACGACGAGTATTTGATTGTAATTTGTATTTTTTTTTAAATTTGAGTCTTTCATTATTGCATGTAAAACTATACACTGATACCACATTTTGTTAACATTGAACACAATAAAAATGTAAACGGGAAAGCGTGTGAAAGCCGCTTTGCCGCATTTTTCCACTTCGTGACTTTTGGCCCATTTCGGGCCAGTGTAAGGACGCGAAATCTGCCATACCTCCCTGCTGGCGTTCTATACCGGTGGGTGGTAGGTAGGCCAAGATGGACCGCGACGAACTGTGATATGGAAAGCTTTCTCGAACAATCTGTCCACTCCGTTATGCTCTAATGTGAAATATGTTGGAGAGTCAGCTTGCCAACGTGTTGAGATGCATTGCCTTAAGTCTGCGTTTACCGTCGAGGCACATTAATCACTCGCATCGTGTGACGTAAGAAATAACCAGGATTCCGTCCAGGAATTTTGTCTTGTATCGAAAATATAACCCAGGTGGCCGTCTATTTCAAAGACAAGTGTATATTAACATCAACGTTAATTTTACACATTTTCTTCAAAGATAAATAAAACTTTTCAGCTGCATTATCCCGCTCCCAGAGTAGATAATGTCTTAAAAAATATTAAGAGTTTAATATTAAATTGGCTTTTTGAAAGAATCGTAGCAATTTTTTTTCTTTTCAAAATAATATAAAAAACAAAACCAACATTTTTGAAAGGTTAATCAAATTAAGAAGAAGGAAAATTGTGTTTTCTTCTTTTTTGTTTGGTTTCGATGAAAATCAAGAAAGGTAAATCATTTTTTAACAACATTTTTAATTTCTATATAATAATAGTCTCTTTGAAATTCATCCCCAAAGTATTTACAATGTAGGTCTTGATGTGTACCACAGCCTGATGACTAATGTAGACGACATCACACAGACTCGGCGCAGCGTTGCATTCTCAAAGACCACACAATCCAGCCAGTCTGTCAGACCGACATTGTCTTCTACAAAATAAAATTATCAATGAAACTGCACACCGCGCGAATGTGAAGCAAAAATTAGCCTCTCGCATGTACACGCCTTCTTTCCCGAGCCAGCTGCTACCTTCGCAGTCACTTCACGGCAGGTATTTTATGCCAGAGTGCGTAAAGACAATGGGGCGCGATCGCAGTTCTTTCACAACCTCCCGACCTCGGCCCCGGGTGGGAGACGCGCGGTTTGCAAATATTTCGGTAACTGGAGCGAAGACGGCCGACAAGAAGAAGGCAGCGTGTGCC
>BLKR01003662.1:0-87500 GCA_011170035.1 Teleogryllus occipitalis | reverse complement strand
ATGTTTTCGCTACTGTTTATGCACTATAGAGAAAGTATTGTAATGCGGGGGATGGAGAATTTTTGTCAGGAAAACTCTTATTGTCGAGCCTTGATAACGAAAAAGTAAATAATTAATCTTGTCCCTTGTGTGTAGTAAATTACTTCATCTAACACTTGTATCTCCAGAATCCATGTTTTGTGGGTCCTTGATACCGAAAAATTGATTGACTGCAAAAACCAATTGACCGTCTGGCCGTGATCAACGCTGGAGCTTAAACCGTTCATCAGATTTTCTCCAAAATTTATCTTTCCCAAACGATCTGGGAAATGTTACAGAGTCTTGAATTAGAAACCGATATTCTAATTATGGGATCCTTTAAATGAATCCCGAGGGACATTTTCACAATAAAAAAACATAACAGATGCTAATTCGGATACCTTAAAGGACGCTTAAGTACAGTCCAGGTCTAATTTTCGTTGAAATCCCTGATTTTTTGAAAATTTCAAAACTTCACAATTGTTTTGGCGTCAGGTTCAATTTTTCGAAAGTATGAGAAATGTTGTGCTATTTTGCGTGAAATATAAGCAAGTTTTAAATTTTAAACAATTGTAATCTCAGAAACGGCTCCAAATTTTTTCTTTAATTTTTTTTCACGTACAGATACGTTGCAAAGAACGGTAAAGAAAGTGGTACTGGACACATTTTTGGTTCTTTCTTTGTATTTTCCAAAATTGAAAAAAAACGAAATGATAAATTCGAATTTTCTGCTCTTGTTCTGTAGAATCTTTCAGGAGAAAGATTCTACAAAACAAGAGGAGAAAAACTTCCTTTTCCCAAATCATTAGGAGTTAGAAATTTACGAGGAGTTATTTTATTAGTTAAATAGTAATTTAATTAGTTTGTTTTATTAGTTTATAGTGGAGTTATTTATCAGCAGTTATTAACGATAATCTTTCATGCGGCCTTGCGATACATTGCTGCGACATGCCAGTGTGAGAAGATATTCCATGAATTTCAGTTTTGAATGGCATCATGGATGGTATAGCGATAGGGTAAGGAGGCATTATTTATTAAACAGTAATGTTACAATCATGTAATCATCAACATGTAATGTTACTACGTGCGACAAAAAGATACATACAAGTGTATTAATGTTGGGAGATGCACATCGCGTGTCGGAAGTTGCACAAGATGGACATTTCGTAATCACCCCGTAGGTTCGTACTACATATGCATTCATAAGGTGATATATTGGATGTCTTTCAGTTCTGGATGTTTTTACGCGCTTTTACCTGAAATCATCGTTGCTTGTTTGTGTAATGTAACTATTAAATATGTTAACAGTTGAGATTTATACATGCGTGTTTCTTTTGTAGAAATAAGAATGCGCTACTGTTCCTGACTACCGAAATAATAGCAGATATGTGCCTCGGGCGCTTCGTTTGAATTTGTTTGGTCTTTTCAAGTGACAGCAACAATTGCAATATTATAATATTACGTGACAGTGTTCAATAATGCGAGAAAGTATATGTTGTTGTGGCTCCTGTATTTTCTATGGATATGATGTGTCATTTCAGTCTTGACTACGTCTGCACACTTTCAAACTCTCCCTTCAACCGGAGTGTTTCTATATTATAAGGATCGGTTCATATGGGGAGGGAAAAATAATAAGCCCATCATCCATCAAAAAGGACGGAAACGAAGTGAGGGAAGGATGAAAAAGAAGAGAATGCGCTCAGATCAGCATGAAGTGGAGGAGAGAACCCAAACCCGGGCCCCCATTTTGTTTTCGAATATTTTTAATACAATTTTCTACAAAATTGAATCAAAATATATGCAATGCATACCTTACTTAGTTACACAACTTTATATTCTACTTATAAATATTAGGTTATCAGATTAAGAATGTAATAACTTTTTTGTAAACATTACATTTTGTGGATATCTAAAAATGTTTCCTAATGTGAGCCCCCCGCATACTTTTTCAGGAATGGGTAAAAGTAAATGAAATAACAGCAAATAGATTGAACTAAGTATAATTTTACGAAAATACAAGTGTAACATACACAAGAAATTGTTTTATATGTCTTGGACATAGTCTGCATATTATCTTTTATATTCAAGTGCGATAAAAAATACATATTTTTCCGCCCTCGCATACTACATGAGCTCAGAGTGAACACATTAGTAGAGAGCGGAAAAATATGTACTATGAAACGTCAAAATATGTACATAAATATGTAATGAAAACAGTAAGAATGCGTAATAAATATGTAGAATCAGATATAATATGTAATATTAAAATATAAAAATTATAAAACACATTAACCTAATTCGAAATTACCTTTATCAAAAATTTACGAAAAAAATTTTAAAAAGAATTTCAAATTTTTAAAAATCATTTAGAGAGCACAGGTTGATGCACGTTTTGAACTTTACAACATTCCCTTCAGAAATGAAAGCTCTATCTATCAGTATCCAGGACCATAGTTTATCAGCCAAACTAGACACCAAAAAAAAGCCCTCGTACATACTGGTAATACCTACAACTAGCAAACTATCACTGCAGCGTGAAGCATTCTCATCGAATTGTTACACGTCAGCGATCTCCAAAGTTTTTCAGAAATTAAAGTTAAAGCACACGAAACGCGACGTTCACGATACTTTCCACACCTAAAGGTGAAAACGATTTGTCGCGCACTTCTCATCACTGAAGCGGGCGCGCCGGACTAAAAACATTCGACCGCGTGTTAATGTAGAGCACCTCGATAGCACTTAGTATTTATGTAGGAAAAATATGATGAAAAAATACTTTTTACGTAAAAATTGTAATAAAATTGAAGAAAATTGATAGGTTAAAAATATTTTGTGAAAATTGCAAAAGTTATAATATAGTACTAAATATGTAAAAATAGTAACAAAAAAATCATATTGTGTCAGGATGGCGACAATTTGCCAAGATTTCAAATTTTGAGAACGGTAAGTAGAAAGACAAAAAAATGTAATTACAGAAAAATCCTGTCTCTACTTATTAGGCATGTCACCAATAGTTTTCCTAAAGCACTCTGAAAATGTTTCACTACAAGACATGCTCTCTGCATCACCTTGACCTGGGCGGAAAGATATCCTTGGTTGAACTACCAACCTAGATTACCCTGCGAATCCCCAGCACCATTCATTCTTTCTTAATTTTTGCAATTGTCTCGGCTTGTTGACTTATTAATGGCAATGACCTAACACAACATAATGTATTATTGTTCCGTAAATTCCATATTTTATTGTACTTTTAAATAAATATATAATTAAATGAGGCGTCATTTTACAGAGACATACTCCTACAATTATAATTTGTGACAAGGGTTATTTGTGACCATTATGACCCATTGTCTTTACAATTCAGTCATTATTGGTTCATTGCGGAAGACATGTCTTTCGATTCCTCG
Organism: Teleogryllus occipitalis; assembly: GCA_011170035.1. Taxonomy (NCBI): domain Eukaryota; kingdom Metazoa; phylum Arthropoda; class Insecta; order Orthoptera; family Gryllidae; genus Teleogryllus; species Teleogryllus occipitalis. Next base: position 84,075 of record BLKR01003662.1, on the reverse strand, counting down.
CCGAAGGAGGAATCTCTCTTTTGCCTTTTGTTTAAATTTAAATTCTCTTAAATCTCTCTTTTTCGAGATTAAATTCTGAATTAGTCTTTTGACCTCTTTCTTCTATCTGCCCCTCTAACTGATATGTTTGAGTAGACGCTTGCTTTTTATTAGCCTCCTAAGGTGTGAAGAGTGCCGAAAACCTTAATTGTTTTAATTTTACAAGAAGAAAAATGAGGAACCTTTGGGGGGGCCTTGGGTTAGGTACCAGCGAGTTTATATTCTAAATGCCAATACAATTTTTACAAGACAAGTGAATTAAATTACATTACACTACATTAATAGCATGTAATGTCCCCTTCAAAATAATGTAATAGAAGATTTCCCGATGAAGTATCGGAATCAGACAACTGAGAATAAGCACTTCAAAAAACTTTTTTTCACTGTTCGCAATAATGGCCGACAGTCTGGCAACAAGTGAAGATGAAGATGCTGTCTTGCAAAAAACTATAATTTTAGTACGTTTTCGATAGGCAAGAACATTTTACAGAGCAGCAAATGAAGGGACTCGCATTAGGGACCCTTTTGGATTTGGATACTTTACTGTTTCTGCATTTGCTTGAAATTGATAGAAATTACGGAAACAACGAATCAGAACAGCTAACTCCCGGAATTGCCCTCGAGACGATGGCATATCTCAACCCAGCTACTTAGCTGGCGTCGTAAATCCAATGGGACTCGAGCAAAAGATCTCTTAGTTTACGTAGTTCCTGACTCAAACTTACAATTACGTTCGGTAATTGCGTCGGTAAATTCAAATAATTGAAAACATGGACTTTCATAGGATTACAAAAACATCCTTGTGAATATTTTTCTTTCTGGTAATAATAGTGTTTAATAGGAGACTGTCCGAGGACCTTCTAGGAGAATTGCATAGAAGTATAAAGTTATCGATACTTTGCGTACAGCTGGAGAATTATTAATCTTTGCCCACATGAATGTTTTCTAGACACGATAAATGTCAGGTAAAGAGTTCCTGCTTCCAGTCTATTCAAGGTTACATATCATTCTAATGTTTGTACGTCCAGAGTTCATATGCTCCCGCACGCTACATTTATTTTTACGAATAATTGCAGACGTGACAGTTTGCAAGGTGCAAGCTCGGCTTGACTCTGCATTCCTTATATGTGAAAACGAGTCTGCTCAATGCACTTTGGCACGCCGCCAAACAAGATTAGGGTTCAATAAAAGTCATCACTGGTAGTATAAGTATTTCAAATGCATGACGGTTCTTACGTTTCGAATGTGTTAGATTATGTATAGCGAATAATACAAATCGATATGAAATGCCTCGTAGATTTTAGATAAACCAAACAAATCGGTGTGAGAGAGGCACTTTGTAAAGTAAATGTTCTACCAACTGAGAACAGTAATCTGTCTGTACTTATTTTGAGCGAAATTATTTACCTCTATTAACGTTATTTTTTATGCGTATATATGATTGTTATTGGTTTTACCGATAGTTCATTATATTAAAAAATGGCGATTAATTATAATGTGATATCTACATCTGATGCCGCCTATTCTCTTACTGCACGCATAGACGGAACCCTCATACTCACGTGCGTCACTGCTTACTTTACAACAGATTTGCGACGGTAATGCTCCAAGGAATAGGTCACCCGCCAATTGCATGTTTGCTATTTACGTGATGTGTTATGGAATAACAACTTCATCGATATTTGTATGTATATATATATATATATATATATATATATATATATATATATATATATATATATAGTGTGTGTGTGTGTGTGTGTGTGTGTGTGTGTGTGTGTGTGTGTGTCACCTTCGGTTAATCATAATCTAATTAGTCGAGCTTTCTCTTACATTAAGTGATTTTCCTGATTTTGAAGGTAAATACAGTGTTTTAGTTTATGACTAACTATTCCACAGAATAGAAGTATATTCTCTACTTAAAAATGTCGACGATGATAAAAACTGTAAATGATTGTACCATTATCCATCCATATGCGTAATGACTTCAATTTCCATTTCTTTATTTTGAATATCATCCCAGCGTCAACGTCCCAAATTCATTATCGCCCCATTCCAAAATGAACATCTCGTCCCAACCTCAGCATCCTCTAACATCGCCTTATCATCAACCTCGACATCGTCCTATCATCAACCTCGTTCCTTACTCAACCTCATTTTATCTTTAACATCGACTCCTCCTCTTCGTTCCGTTCTCAAGACCGTGCCAGCCTGAACATCATCCCAGCCTCAACATCGTTGTAGTCACTACATTCTCCCAGTCTCAACCCCGACCCACCCTCATTTTCGTCCCAGCCTCAACCTTATCCCAGCCTCAACCTTATCCCAGCCTCAACCTTATCCCAGCCTCAACCTTATCCCAGCCTCAACCTTATCCCAGCCTCAACCTTATCCCAGCCTCAACCTTATCCCAGACGCAACCTTATCCCAGACGCAACCTTATCCCAGACGCAACCTTATCCCAGACGCAACCTTATCCCAGACGCAACCTTATCCCAGACGCAACCTTATCCCAGACGCAACCTTATCCCAGACGCAACCTTATCCCAGACGCAACCTTATACCAGCCTCAATATCGTTCCAGTCCCTGACCCAACGACATCCCCTCCCCAGCCTCAACATTGTCCTCGTTGTAACCCCAACATTCTCCTTACACAACAATGTCTCCCCCTCGTCATTGTTCCCACTAAAAATTCGTCCCTGCCATAACTTCATTTCCCGCCATGTCTCCTCACCCACCTCATTTCCTCCCCGCCCTGCCCCATCCCCGCCTTGGCGTCGCCCCCGCCGAGCGCGGCGCCGGCGCCGGCGCCCATTGTGTGCAGCGGGAGCGTATCACAGGGGCGCCGCGTCAGCGCCGGCGATTTATTAATCGGCCGCGCCGGCGCCCACGCCCCCTCCCGCCGCGCCCCCTGCACAGCCGCCACGGCCCCCGACGCGCGGCCCACGCCCTCAGCTGCGCCGCTGCAGGACCTACTTCGGCGAGGCGGATTTGCACCGCTCCGCGTTTGGGCATTCGCCTTCCTTCACTTAGATACATAGATAGATAGATTTATTAAAGTTCGCTTTGAGCTAATGCTCGGTGGCAAACATTATTACAACTAGATATACGACAATTACAAAACTATTACGAATATTTACAAATATAATTACAATTAGAATTAGAGATTAATATCCTAGTTACAATTAATTTTGAGTTATCTATATGTTGACTTATAGCTTTTCTAACACTTAGTTGTGGGAATTGAGTAATTGACTTATCTTGTTATATTTGTCGCTCAGTCTGAAAATCAGTGATTGCACTGAGACTCGCCGTTGCCATTTCCTCACACCACATTTGTTTATTTTGGGTTCTAAATTTAATTCATTTCATAATTTTATTTATTTTATTACGTTTTATCAAATGTAATATTTGTCCTTCTTTAATATATTAGTAAATGTGAGTTTACAGATGAAATTATGCAATAAAGAATTATTATTATATTTAGAACATTCTTTATTACTTACATACGTGTGAATAAGATGTTCTGTAACTAGAATATGCCTAATTATTGTATATAAAATACATTAAAATCAATCACTTAACAAAACGTTTTAACGGACCATCAAAGTATATTTTCAGTACTCTGACCCAATTACGATAAAATAAGGCCTTCAAGATATGCCCTTAATAACACAGAATTAATGTACAGTCACCGTTGATCACCCTCGAATCCTCAGGACCATTCATTATCCCATTAACGGCAATGATCTAACACACAATATAAATGTATTACTGCCCCTAAATTCCATATTTTATTGTCTTTTTAAATAAATATATAATTAATTTAAATGAATCGTCATATTACAAAGAGAGACATTCTCCTACAATTAGAATTTGTGATAATGAAGGCATATTTGTTATAATTATGACCTATTACCTTTACCATTCAGACATTATTACAATATCGTTCTTCACCGAGTGGGGGGCAATAGAAAACTCACCTTCGTTGGAAACAAAATTGTTGATAAGGAATAATTTTCCCATCTGTCCTCAGCTCAAAACTGAGATCATCATCATCATCATCATCATCATCATATTTCTGCCTCTCTATTCATTTGCAACACATGTCAACCCTGTGGTACACCGCTCTGGACGAGTCTCGTCCTTTGTTTCGCTCTCGCTGCCTCGTACGCGCTCTTCGCTTCGCCTTCGCTCACACCCCCCGTCCCCGCTCCCGCCTCCGACGTCACGGGCGGCGCGCGCGCTGAATGGGTGGGTATTTCCATCGGCAGCCACCAGCTGTGTATCGCCAGCGAAAAGCGAACGATAATTTGTGGGTTATTTAGACACACAAACCACTGGCCACCTGCAACAAATGCCCGGTCGCAATTCGCAAACCCACATCTCTGCCCGCATGCACCATCCAGTTTTGCACCCGCCTGCGCTCTCGCCATTTAATGGATCATCTGAGTTTCCCCGTGCGTGATAATGGCTCCTCGCGGATCCCCACCAACACTCACTTCTCTGATCTGCCTTCTTGCAGATCCTCACAGTTCCAATCCTGTTCTCGACTTCTCACGGGTCCTCACGCCCCTGTCCTCGCCTCACGGATCCCGTCTAGCACTGTTGTCGCTTGCCTTTTCCCATACGAATTCCGTCCCACATCCCCGTTCCTCCTCTGCCTTCTCACGGATCCCCACACGCTTATTCCTGCTCTCGCCCTCTCATAGATCCCCACCAACACTCCCGTTTCTGCTCTCCCTCGTCACGGATTCTCACTCACAACCCCATTCTACCTCTGTTTTCCAAGGATCCCCACTTACCCAATCCTACTCGCACCTTGTTACATCCTCACCAACACTCCTGTCTCTGATCTGCCTTTTTGCACCAACACTCCTGTCTCTGATCTGCCTTTTTGCAGATCTTCAGTCTCAATCCTTCTCTCACCTTCTCAAGAATTCTCATCAACACACTCCCCACCAACACCCGGATCCCCACCAACGCTCCCATCTCTCCTCTCTCACCTTACCTTACCTTACCCCGTTTCTCTTCTACCTTCTCACGGATCTCCATACGCCCTATCCTGCTCTCGTCATCTTACGCATCCTCACCAACACTCCCGACCCAGCTCTCGCCTCCACTTATCATCACTAACACACTCCTTTCTTTCTCCGTCTGTAGTATTCCCACGAACACTCAGAACTCCACTCCGAACCCTTGCCTCGTACCCGTTCGGTTCCATCACCACCACCATCACTCGCGTAGCTAGTGCCACCCGTTGCATCGCACCGCCGCCCTCTCCGCCAGCGCCGTTACCGCACCCCTGCCCGCGCGCCGGCTCCTATCCACGCAACTCCCTTCATCTCCGCGCCCGTCTGCGCAAGCGCACCACCTCGTGCTTGTTCGCGCAGCCGATGACAAATGGGAACACGGCGTATCCAGCACTCCAGCGCGCGATATTCACATCAACGGCATGTAAATCGCAACCTAAGGTAGTTCGTAGCGCAAGATGGAAGGAGAAGGCGTACAAGCCTCTACCACCACTGCTTACTCATATTTTATTCCCCAAGCGCGGAACACAAGGAGAGTGGGTGGGTGCAGGTAGAGTGTTTAGGAGTCATATCGCTGTCCGTTAATATTTTTTTAAATTTCTGGTTCATGGCCAACGGAGACTGAAATAATAATGAGATTTCGGGTAGTTAAGAATTTGAATTCTGCGCGTATATTCTTTGTTGAATTGTGATTGCATTATCCAGCCTTCCTGATCAGTTCTTATTAAGAGAAGTAGGGAGAATATGTCACATTTGGTCATGCCATCCTTTGATGGTGGTTCTACTTACCTGCCACGTGAATTGGTTCGTAAACGATAAGATTGAAAATGTATAAGAACTATATTCTAAGAAAACGACTTTAGTTTGAATAAGGTGCTTTTTATAATTATTTAAGTACAAATAATAACTATCAGAATTTAGCATCAATTTAACAAAGAAATCTACACATATAAATAAAATACTTCAATTACAAGCGACATTTTATAGGAAACATGATCTAAAAGACATTTGAAAACACACATCGTTACAATACATGCTACCAAAATGCATTGCTTTGGAAATAATCTCAGTGGTTTTGAATAGCAATATGTGTAGGACAATACAAGCATTAACATAAATAATGATTAATTCCTTTATTAGTAAGCATGCAAATAGATGTTTTAATAGTTTTGCATATTACAAATTCGTGATTATTATTATCAACATTGGCAAGAAAAGTTGACGCCTTCGACACCTTGACTGTTGAAAACATAAAATTGCAAGTTTTAGAAATAATTTCAACTGTAGAGCGTCAATAATTTAGATGTCAAAAACCCGTTCCGTGGATATCCGAGACTAAGTTCTGGCAAGAAACAATCGCCTGAATACTACATGTGTAATGTATTTGTTTCAAGGGGCAGATACGACTTAATAATTTTATTAAAATATTAGTTGAAAAAATGTAATAATACTTAGATACAAAATAATCTGTTTTTAGATTTAATATTAAAAAAATTTAAATTTTATATTATTGTGATATTTCCTTTCTTTTCCCTGTCTTTTCCTCAGCCCTGACTTACACACATTTACACGTACATATACTTCATTACTACAAATGTTGGGTGACACGAGCTGAGTTTGTCTCTGCTGGTGTGGTGCCCTGCTGGTGCGAGATAACAGGTTGGTGAAAATCTTTGTACCCGAAGAGTAGGTAGGCGCCTGAACTCACCATCTCGCAGGGGAAGATAAACGCCACCACCCGAGAAAAGACATGCACTAGACTTACGGGAATAATGATCTTAGCACTAGAAGCGCCCCAAAACATGAAACAATCACTCAAACGAAATGAGCATTCTTGTCGTAGTGCAAGTCGCGACCATAGAGTTGGGACTGCAAATCTCACCGGTCGGTAGGCAACGGATCGGCTGGCAACAGCTCATTCATCATCTCCGTCCACCCGCATCGGCGTCCCAACATCGCTCGTGGTGACTCGGGTTTTTCTTGTTCGCTTCGTGTGGCGCGGGTCAGGCCTACGGAGTGAGACTGCCGCACGGCTCGCACTTGTTGATCACTAGAGAGAGGATTTTTATGCCCTAAAAATATTGAAATATGCTTTTAAATATATGCAGTTATGGTCTAAAAATTCTGAAAAACGCACATTAATATGCAATTAAAATTAACAATATTTTATTTCCTGTATAAAACGTTTTTGATATAATTCAGGAGAAGCGTGCTTGGAGTGAAAATATATATTTTTTGCAAACATAATATAATATACCTTACTACGCGGGAGAAATAATTGACGTAAATATTCACTCTAGTATCTCTTGTTGCATTCCTTGTGCCTGAAAACGATATCAAAAAATTTTCTACATTTGCATCCGCTGTGATACGCTGTGAAGACAATAAGAATATATCAATGCATTGTTATTGCCTTGTGTGGTCCGCTCTTCAATCTACTAGAAATACTGGGTGTCCTAGCCTACCCGCAACAAAAGACAGCATTGTGTGATTCACATCTATCAAATGGCGAACAAGAATATATACAATATTTGAGCAAAAGGTTAATCACACTATTTTCGCCCATGAAATATTGGCGGTGTAATTCAGGCTGTTTGCTGCTATGCTGCGCTGGTGCGCGGCCTTCGCCCTTATTACTAAGTCACAGTATTTATTGTTTCAAAGCATTGGGCGGTCATCTGTGCCGGTTTCTGCCTCACAGAGCGCTGAGGCTTACAGTTTTAGCGAGGTCTGCCAAGACCATTGACCCGTCGTACAGGTGGCTACAAAAGAATGACAAGCCTCAGCTCAGAAGCGACTAATTTGACAGAGTAATGCTTGACATTGGATTGCAAGGAAAATATACGGAAAAAGGTACATTTTCCTAATATGGAGCATTGATGATGAGGTAAACGCGTTGAAACATGTATGCGGGAATGCAAATTTATGTTTAATGTAAATACGTTTTTATTATTGTGGAAGTTTACTTCTTTGTACCTATCAATTTAGTAATGATGCGAAAAAAATGTTTATTGTGCCTTGTCAAAAACGTTTAACATGCTTCCGGTTGTTACAGGGTCAAAGTAACTTAGACATATATCTGGCTTTTATGAGCAATACTTCTGATTCATTTGTCGTTTACAAAATATGTCAGAGAAGCTGCCAAGTATCCACACCTCTTTTTATTCGTCGAATACTTATGGTTCTACTCCTCACGCCACAAGTACATATTTCACAAGATTTAATGAGTAATGAATAACCTGTCGGGAAACTTTCTCTCAAATCAGTCTTCAAATGAAATTTACAGACGGTTGCTTGAGGAGAATGTTGCACTACAAAAATGGGTACGCGCATGTAGACGCTACAACATGGGCTAACGCAAGATACACTGAGAGTTCCCGTTGTTTCTGTGAGAGAGATGCACGTCTTCTTAACCTTTTATTGTGTAATTTAAAGTGTTTTACAATCTGTCACATAACTCACAAGGTCTTTCAGCACTAGGATAAACCCATTAAAACGGTCAGTGTTGCGAGTAGGTATAGAGCATGAAGGCCAACCGTTGAGCAATATACGCACATCGTAAAAACCATCATCATAAACACCATTTCAAATGTACTTCACTAGAAGTACAGACAACGTGTAAACGTCTCCAATTAATGAAGATTTTTTTTTCAGGGCATCGTTATAACAAAAACAAGTTCACTACAATAGTAAAATGTATAAAAACGCCGGGTTATATCGTTCAATGACAACCACTGTTCCAGATGCAACGTCTCTGACGGGAAAGGTCTATGGCTTCCACAGGCCGGCGCGGAACATCCGCAGCGAGTGCGGCGCGGAAAGTTCCGCACTAGACGCGGCGGCGGAGTTCGTTGGAACGTCAGGTATGAGTCAGCGTGTGATGACAGTTTTCATCCGATAAAGATGATGTACTCGCTTCTATTCATGCAAAGATAGAAATGCCAAATTACTCATAGTACGTTTTCTGAGCATATGAAGTATGGTACTTTTTCTTTCTTTACTATTTTCCGTCAAATTGATAGTATCTCTTTAGAAAACTGGCCCATGATTTTGACACAGAAAGGAAAAAGTATGGAGGACATCACACTGTGAAGACACACCGAGAAAAGCTTTTAATTTACTAAAATAACCAGTGAATGTTTTGATGAAATTTTGAACCTGATCGAAGAAGACATACGAAAATCTGACATTTAACAATCATGAAGCTATCTTACCTGAAGAACTTGTTATTGCATTCACACATTGAAACTTTTCATTAGTAAAATGTTCAAATTTGTAAGATCAAACAATTGAAAAAATCGAAGTTTATTGTTATTTAAAATGAATTAAATTACTGAACACGATTAGAAATATTTTTTCTAACCGTTGTCGTGTCAGCTTTACCGAGGAGCTGAAAATATTAGAGATTGAGGAGTCTTTGCCTTGGTTACCACAGTGCAACTCGAGCGGCTGCAAACCGGGAAATATAATTCGACCGCGAAACAAAATCCGTCGCGAATTAAACGCCGCCAATCCACTGCCGCGACACTCGCTTGCGGCGCAGATCTGAACGTGCTCATAAACCACCACGCAACGCGAAACTTCCGCTGCGGACATTCCGCGTAGGCTCCGGATGTTCCGCGCCGGTCTGTGGGAGCCTTTAGGGTTCGAGTCCCGGCTTTAGCGGATTTTCGGCGCTAGCTGAATAGCCAGGTAGATATCAACCGCTGTCTGGAGGATAATTCTACCCTATTTAATACCAGACGCACAACATCGCGATGTCAATGCCCTGATGAAGCCTGCGACATGTCAGGCGAAACGTCGGCCTCTCAGCCCACTACGCGGCGTCCCGTCACGCGGACAGCGAAGAAGTCATCGATTCGAGCCGCGGAAGCCTACGCGTACAGATAATTCTACCCGCCAGCTCCTGTGATCGATAGTTTGTCATACTTTCTTCGGTAAATACCAGGTTAATGCCGAGGTAGGATCTTCACAAAGACACCACGGACCTCACGTGCTTTTTCCTTTCTCATTTTTCACCACTTCTCACCTCTTGGACACACTTATGCACGCACGCACACACTCACTACACCCACGTATTTACATTCACTACTGTGATGTTTCTTATATTTCCCTTCAGTGAATTAAATTCATGAATAGACAACAGAAATATCAATTTTTTTGTAGGGCCGATGATTCTACAGCATGCACCGTAGATTTGAACAAAGGCAACTTACTGGTTTATTAAATTTAAAAACATTTCCAATTTCAAAATTTAAAAGAAACGTTTATTTACAATAATGACGATAATAAAAATGATACTAAACCTTCACCCAACTCGTAACTGAAAAGAAAAACAAACACAATACTAAAAGTTCTCTGAATATGTCCACAGTCCGTTTATGCTCCAAACACCTTTCTTACTTGATTCTCAAGACGTCAAAATCTATATTCTGAGACCTTCAACTCTCTTCCGCATTCTAACACATATATCCCTAGTCATTACTCCAAGACATTTAATTTTCCTCCTTATTCTGACACACAGTCTTTCTTTTACATCAAACTTTCATCCATCTTTCGATACTGCAAACTTTTGTACGTTCAGCGAGACATCTACCTTTATTCTGATTGTTGATTCTATTCTTCAGTATATCTCGTCCGTAGTCCCAAGTAGACTGTGCACATAAAAGTCTTGATGTAAGGTATACATGGCATCTTTACACTCACATTTTCATTCCCTACACTACAACACCCCTCAGGTTAGCTCACTGGTCAGCCTGCTCGCTTTCCAGGACGCGACCTCGGGTTCGATTCCCGGTCGGGGTAGATTATACGTGCATTTTACTTGCAATGTCCCAGTATCAGTTGTTGTGTAATGAGAAAAGTTCATTTCTCAGGTTGAGAAGACCAGAATACGGTGTAAGGGATGTATATATGCTAACCACACGAACCCGAACCCGTAAAGTCGGGGCGCCGGCCTTTAGTCCCGTTCCGAGCTCACGGACATTAGTCCCGTGAGTGGATTGGAGTCAGGATACTAGTTCTGATCAATGATGATGATGCGCTCGGACTAACAAAATACTCCAGTTCACACACGTGAGGCAGTCTGAACTTTGCGCGACAGCCTGTGTATGGGCCATGGCCTATCAGCAGCGTCCTGGCCTCGCAGCCATGGGTTAAAGGGGTGCGTGTGGTTAGCACGGAGACATTCCCACGCGGTATTCTGGTCTTCTCAACCTGAGAAGTAAGTTTTCTCATCGCCACTTAGCAACATGTACTGGGATATTGCAAGGAAAACTCACATGATAATCTTGCCCGACTGGGAATCAAACTCGGGGTCGCGTAATGGAAAGCGCGCACGCTGACCAATGATACACCGCGAGGGCCACTCACGCGAGTAGAAGTAGTTATAGAATCTCTTCCATTTTACATACAAGAGTCGTTCAATTAACATAAAAATGTAATTATGAAAACACACGGTAATAGTCACTGTAACAAATAATGAAATCGGTTGAAATGGTTAAATTGAATATTAATTCATTTCTTTTTAGGGATTTCTCTAGCTTCAGGAGAAGCCGATTTCGACTATCCACGCTGAGTATCCATTATGTCCCTCATAGGGACATTTCGTATTAACCTTCTACACTACACACACTTGCGGGCTCCGGGTCTGTGGTCAGCAGACTCACAAGGCCTTTCGCGGCAACACACATACGTGAAACACAAGCGACAAACAATTAAGGCCACGGTGGGACGCGAACCCGCGACCCTTCAGACCGAGGGACTGAGTCGGCACACGCTCTAGCCATCTTGGCCATCTTAAGTCGCGAATTCATTATTTTTATCGTTTTTTTCGTATATTCCTCATGAATTTCCGCTATTTCTACAAAACTTGGCATTATGGACACTTTAAAAAACAATCGGATTACTCTACGAAATGTTTGTAGTACAGAGAATGAAAATACTGATTTTCGCATTTGAGAAGGAATCGGTGTTGAATTTTTTTCTGCCTAAAACGACTCGCTCCATATTCATGTTTAATATTTCTTTAAAATTCTACAAATAACCTTACAAGGAGTTCCTTCAATGCCACAATACACTTTCTATTGAATATAATACTTATTAATTTCGCTTCTTATTAATTATAATACTTATAATTTTCTTTATTTAATTTACATTTATTTATTATGAAGTGGACGAATGATGATTTTTAAGAAAACTTTTTTATGATTTCGTGTGCGCCGGGTCATGGAACATTGTGATTCGTTACTTAGTTCAGAGAAATATATGCCACTGGATCTTCCTATTTAGCAATAATTTTTCTTTTACAAGTATTTTAAATGTAAATATTAAACTTCCGTTTACAGTCGCCACTCGAGGACATTACAGCCTTTGTTCCTAGACTCAAAGAACGAAAGACCATCCGGAGGCGAGTGCATCTCAGAAGCAGCTATCACAGGCGATGCGGGCCGCGTGGGAGTCGGGGCGATGCTGGGCGGTGCTGCGCGAGCGACTCGTAAACGCCCCCCGCGGCGCGGCCTGGAAACGAGGCAGTTGTTCTCTGGCGTCGCCCACGCCCTCTCACCCGCTCGTCCTCGCCCGCCCTCAATTTCTTCTCCCGGTTGTCCTCACCCATTTGTACCCGTATGACTTCTTCCGTTCGCTCTAACCCGCGCTTCTCACACACACACTTCCTACCTCGCCCTTCCTCTTCCTCAATTGCCTTTTATCTCTCTCCCTTTCTCGCACGCTCTTTCTCGCTCGCCCTTTCTCGCTCACCCTTTCTCGCTCGCCCTTTCTCGCTCGCCCTTTCTCGCTCGCCCTTTCTCGCTCGCCCTTTCTCGCTCGCCCTTTCTCGCTCGCCCTTTCTCGCTCGCCCTTTCTCGCTCGCCCTTTCTCGCTCGCCCTTTCTCGCTCGCCCTTTCTCGCTCGCCATTATCGCCCGCCCTTTCTAGCTTGCCCTTTCTCGCGAACTCTATATGCTCACCATTTCTCGCGAAATCATTATCGCTCGCCATTCATCGTTCGCCCTTTCTCGTTCGCGCACTTCTCGCTTACCCTTTCCCGTCCGACGTTTTTCGCTAGCCGTGTCTCGTGCGCTCTATTTCACCCGCCCTTCGTTGCTCGTCTTTAGTTGCTCGTTTGTCCCATGAAGTTCACCGGTGTTCGCCCTCACCCCGATCCCCACCCTTCTCATTCGCTCTCGCTCCTCTCTTTCCCTCTTCTGGTTGGCCTCATGGGCACATAAGCGCCTTTTGTAACTGAAATCGGCATTCCCCTGGAGGTTACGTCATGTGCTCAATAGTTCTTATTATAATACATACTTTTAAGGACACTGCGGGTGTGCACGATTGTAAGCAATAATTAGAAATTCGCAACCGGAATTTAAGATATTATACTTAAGTTTGTATGTCATAATAAAGTATTGTAGAAGATAATTTGTGAAGTTCATTTACTGGACAGAACAATGTGTTTCTTTGTAATGCAGAAGATCTGCATTTTTTAAACTCTTGCAAATGCCAGAGCAGTACTCTAACAAACGGGCCACGGACCACGTGCGATCTTTCCTTCCTCTTTCAAGTCCTTTCCTCCTTATTTACTTACACATACTTACACGTAAATGCTCTACACACTACTCATGCATTACACATGTAGAGTGACCAGTCGGGAGCTTACAGCTTCCCCTCGCGTTGGGCGGTGCCCCCACTGGAGGGAAGTAGATGGTCTGGAAAAATCCCTACAAGCCGACACAGGTCCGCGCCAGTCAACGGGGGAAGATTACCCTCATCCCCGCCGATAAAATCATGTACTACCCTTACAGGACCAACGACCTTAATTGTTGACGGTCCCGGAATCAATAATCAATTAATCCCATTATTCAAACATTTCGTCATCAACTAATGTCTATCGAAACCTGACTGGGTAAGTCCCGTAGATTTTTGAAATAAATCAATATACAAAAAATCGACCAAGCCAAGCAAACAAGATACGAAATCCTACAATACGCGTATCATGTTTGCCATTTAACCTCGTCCCCTTCCAAATCATTCAACTCTAATTCCTTCATTTTTTAAATGAAAATTTATTTTTTATTTTCCTTTATTTTATACTTCTGTTCTCATCTTTCTCTGTAGTTGGGATTCATTTTATTTAATTATTATATATTAATTAATTATCAACCATCCCATTAGCGTTATTTTTCGTTGCTAATTATTAATTTCGGTTGTCAGTTTTCTTTCATTTTAATTTTCTTTAGCTGTACTCTTTTGCTGACATAGTTGTGTTTTTAGATCTCTTTTGGGTACAAAGGAAAATTATTTATGTCAATTATATAGGAAGAAAGGGATTTTAATTGGCCTATTAATATTGCTCAATAATTGTCAGAAAACAAATGAAGCGATAAACACATGTTTGCAATTCAATTAGGACCTCGAAAGTGAAATGGTTCTAATTTCTTTCCTTTGATGGATCAAATTCACTACTAAGAAAAAATAGAAATATCCATTTATTTGTTTTCGGGCCGATGATTCTAATAGTATACACCGTAGACTTGAATAAAGGTAACTTACCGTTTGATTAATTTAAAAACATTATCTAATTTCACATCATAACAAAACATTTATTTACAATATTAACAACAATAAAAATGAAAAAGTGAAGAAAGAAACTTTGCAGCATTAATAACTAGAAAGAAAAGAAACAAACCTAATCCTAACGTTTTCTGCACATACTTAGAGTTCGTTCACGTCTTTGAACATACACCCTCCTGCTCAATCTATAAATAATAGAATCTTCAAATTTCTCCAACATGTATATCCTTTGTTGGTAACTTAAACATTCAGTTCCTCTCTCTTCTTTAACAAATACCACGTCTTACGCGGCAAAAAGTTTTTTCAATCGTCTACCTAACGTCAAACCATTCTCCATTCAGTCAAACATCTACTTTCCATTTGGTAGTTGATTTTCTTTCTTGACGTACCTTGACTGTCACTACAGTCTCAGACCTTGTCAACCTGTAGTTTCAGCCCAAGCAGGCCGTGCACACGAACGTCTTCTTAATGTTCATAATCTCAGACATCTCGACTTGTTACAAAAGCAAGATTATTCATTAGCTAAACCTCCAATGTTTTGTAAGAAAATAAAATCATATATTTGATTTTACACTCCTTTTCATTTTGTCACATTACGTCAATCAATATTCCTTTTCAAATTAATGTCTCCAAGTTAAATAACTGCTTTCCTCTTAAAATTCCGAACACTTCCTTGTTTGGAGACTCGGTTACAAAACAGCTGTTTTTACACTTCACTAAAATGGATCACACTCACTCGAATTCCAGGTTGTGGAGGGCCCTTAATTTCAGAATTATACCGAGCACATTAATATTTCCTTAGCGATTTCGATTTTCAACTCTTGGTTACCTTTAATTAAAACGGCCTGAAAATGTGATAAACGCTGATCTCGCGTGATGAAACACGCAACATTTTTGAGGCGTCGTCACTAGGTAGCCAGACCCGACGATTTTTCCCAGATAACCCGGTGTTCGCGGGCCGGGATGGGGATCTCATTAAAACTAAATTTCGTTTCTCTCCCTCTTTAAGCTGCGCGCCTCAGGTTCATTACAAGGCGGATAACCTCTAGGAAAACAAGCGAAAGACGCAACTCGGGCAACTTTTAATGGGAAATTGAAGGATTTGTTCGCTTGCGTACATTGACCCCCAACGATTGCTTTGCGTGAGGAACATATCAAGTTGCCAATGCTACAGGTCAAATGGTGAGGTAAAAATAGAGATGGCCAAACTAAATATAAAATACTGCTAGGACGTGATTAAAAAGTTTTCGAATTGTGTTAGCAGAACTCATTTTCTCAGGAACAACTATTTTTTCTTTATTTAGTAGATGGGAAGAAACTTGTGTATTGAAATGTAAGATGGTGGGAAAATACATTCTTTCATTTAAAAATCAAAGTTATGTCAATATATCGAAAATGAAAGCATGTTTCAAACAAGAAAAAGAATCTCAATATCTCATACCGTTTCCAAGACATTCGATGTGGCCAACTTAGGAGGTCTATCTAGGAACCTGCAGCAGAAAAATTGTGTATTTCCATATACTCACAAGCTACATGTTTTGTTTTAAATTGTTTTGTATTAAAGTGCAGGGTCGTGTTATGATGTGCTGTGTAATGTACTAGAAGAAAGATAAGTATATTGCAAGATAGTTTTGAAGTGGAATGCAGTGTAGTTAAAAAATCGCCTGTTTAATAATTTAAAATTTCTATATAAGATAGCCTTGAAAATGTAGAGTTATTGCTATTATTGTTATTATTGTTGCTTTTATAATTGTGGTGATTATTGGTATTATTGTAATTATTATTACTTTTTTATTATTTAAAATTATTTAAAGGTGTATTAATATCCTTAATTGTAATGTTTGTAAACTGAAGTGTTCTGACACCAGGTTGCATAAACCTACCTTTGAAAATAAGAGACAGAAAGATGGGGACAGAGACAGACAAACGGAGAAGGAGAGCAGAAATTCTGCCGAGTTCCGCTAGTAACTATCTACAGTGGCGGCCAACAAAATACAGCTACCGTTCCATGATAAGGAAATTAAGAGTTTTTTAAAATAACCTTGGTTTATAAATAAATAGCGTATCTTTTATTTTTTACTCAATGTGGAAACAGATATAAATCTTTTTATGGCATTCAGATCCAAGTTAGTTTACAAACAAGACAAATTTAACAAAAAGTATCTAAGAAGTCAAAAGTATAGCCATCTGATATAACGCCTTGGAAAAATAGTAAAAAAGATAAAAAAGCATTTCCCTCTCTTGAAAGATTTAGTACTTGGTAGGATATTCCTTATTTTTTAGTATAGCACGTCATCTTCTTCCCAATGAGCTCACATAACGTCGGTCTTCTGGAGTTGCATACAATGCCTTTTATATTTCTTCCTATAGTTTGTCTAAATTAGTTGATTTGGATCGATCAATCCCTCTATCGCTACTTTCCCTCGAATTTTTAATTGGACTTAAATCTGGGGAGTGTGTGGCCAACCCAAAACTTACTCGTTTTTCTTCTCAAAAAAGGACTACACAAACTTTGCAGTATGTTTTAGGTCGTTATCTTGGATAAACGTCCAGACGAAAGGCATTTCCTCACGACCATAAGAAAGCATAGTTGACATTAATACTTCTTTGTACATATTCGCATTTATAAATCCTTTTGTGTGGAGCAACGGACCCATACTATACCACGAGAAAAATCCCTACGCCATGACACTACCACATCCATGTTTCACGGATTTTAAAGTGTACTTAGGATTGTTTTCCTGGTTTGTAAGGTGTCGCACACACGCCTTTCCATCACAAGGAAATTATTATATTTGGATTCGTTTCTACCAGAGTACATTGTAACACCAACAATCCTCCTTTTCCTTGTGTCTTTCTGAAACAGTTAGTAGTTTTGCAATATTTCGTTTTGACACGCATGGTTTCCTTTTTGCAATGAGTCCACTGAGTTGTAAAGATCGTAATCTTCTCTGAACATTTGAAGTAGATAATTCAACACCATAAATCTTAATTGTTTTGTTTAAGCAAGGTGCTGACAGGAATGGATCCTTCCGACTTTCTAAGAAGATTCATCGATTCATCCGTGGGGACGTTCTTAGCGGTCTACCTCCGTTATCAAGAATCTGCTTCGTCTGTTTACATATGAGAAATGCATACTGGCTCGCTTTCGCGAAACACGTAGTTCTTTTACAGTTTTATTCCTTGAATCACATTTTTTCCCACATGCTAAAAGTCACCTGCCGTTCAGTCTCAGTGCCATGATTTGCACGACCCATCTAGAATGTTCAATAAAATACTCATTGTAAGAAAACCACGTGTACATCATGTGATCACACACATTTCATATAGGATCGAAATAAGTCGAAAAACTACTATTATTTTATAAAATTTTACAAAGACGACTGATGAAATTCCTATCGTTGAACCTTGATTCTACTCTCCGTAGTTGGAAACGTAGTTCACTGACTATGGTCTTGTGCTGATATGTTTGATTAGGGTTACTTATTAAACACGGGCCAAGACATTCGCGCCGGTAAACTGTTATGGTTTATCTTTGTTATCAAAGGAAGCCCTAGGAGTGGCTCTATTTTATTGGCCGCCTCTGAATAACATTTTTCCTACTGTCGACTAGCATTCTTTCCACACACTGATCAGGAGCATTTTTGCTTCTGTAGGCCACTATAGTAATACTAAAAGCCCGTGAAACATACGATGTACAGCAAAGTTTTCAGTAGGGTGGTTAAACATTAACCTATTGTAACATTTATTTTTCTTGACGATTAAGAGCTTTCCCCCCCCCATGGAAATTAAACCTAAACACTTTCTTTTAACACAATTTTTTCCATGTTTTTTTCTTCTTATCGTTCTTGTCCATAGGTTATACTTAAACGTAAACACTTTCACTTATCACTGAAATAGTTAAGTTGTTCTTGTTTAAATGATTTCCACTTAAGTTTTCTTTTAATTCGCCTTCAACTTAACACTCTCACTTATTACCGAGAATTTTCCATGTTTTATTTTTTGGTGTTCTTGTCCATGAACTTTCTACTTCGACTGCTTCCTACTTAGTTTTATTTCGTCTTCCCAACGAGTCTCGTGTCATACGATTTTTCTTGTTCCTCTTCTTTGATCCCGTGTTCTATAACTCCACCTTTCGTCGTTGAGACTTGTGTGACGTCGTGGGAATACACAATAATCACAGACACGAGCTTCAATGATAAATATGTACAGGTTTATTCACAATATGTACAGTACTACTTTAAGTTACAGCTCTGGTAGATCTTTACTTTCCTGATCGCAGGAGCGATCCTTAAAAATGAATAACTGACTCGTGGCCCGCGCCACTCCTCAGCGAGCCTCCCGCACACAGCAGACAGCTCCGGCGACCTCTTGTCACCCGTGGATATAGTCCACAACGGCGTCCCAACACATGGTTTGCCGCACGAGCCTAGCTCGGCTCCGCACCGCCCTGGGCGCAAGTTTTTGTGCGTTCGCACGAGGGTTCCCTCTCAGCTCAACAAACCCCACCCCCGCGCTCTGCGTTTGTTCTTATATAGCCCCCACCCACGTGACCTGAAACGTCACTGGGTTTTGCACACGGCCCACACGGACCGCTTTGCCAGGCATTTTTGGACATCCATTTCCCTGGATTCCAAGAATTTGACACGCGGCACGCGGCAAAAATGCGCTGTCCCGTACTTTGGGCATCCCTTTCCCTAGCTCTTGGATTTCCCAGAATACCTCGGCGTGTCACATCCTGCCTGGCCCCTGGCGTCTAATCCTCTGCCGCCGCCCTTTGTGGCGGTTGCTAACTGTAGTCCTACAATACGTTACATACTTCTCCATACCCTATTTTGAATTTTTTATGCAGGATATAACCACAATAAAAAATTCGTCCCGCAACTAGATTTGTGGATCTGGATATGATTATACCATTTACCTGGCCATTGGGCTCACACTCTATTGATTTCTCTAACCTACTCTATATTTACAACATATTTTTTTTTAATCAAAATCTAGCTAATATAAATAACTAACCTACTTCACGTACCTCCTTTCATTCTAATATATACAATTTTCTACAATCTTAAATTACATACAGTCTGCTGCAATTACATCCGTAGTATTCACAATCAAATGATGTGATACTTTCCCTGATACCCCCAGAACCAACAATGTCTTCAGAGCTTCACTTTGTACCCATCATTGCACATACATAAGACACACATGAAACAAACAGAATACACAAACAATACACTTTCAACAATTTGTTACATATATACAGTGATTCTTCTCTTGTCTTGATTTTATACAATGCAATCAAGTGATTCGGTTCAGTGTAGCCCTCCGCATTCCCAGTTCAGTTCAGGTTCCATGTATCAGTAAAACATACGGCTTAAGGCATCAGCATTTACGTGATCCTTACCCCTTTTATGAATAATTTCTAAATTGTATGCTTGGATCATTAATGACCAACGCATCAATCTCGGGTTCTTACTTGAACAATTATTTAGCCATACTAATGGGTTGTGGTCTGTTTCCACTTTAATTTTTGCATTCCCATCCAAATAGTACTTTAATTTCTGCAATGCCCATATTATGGCTGTGCACTCCTGTTCTGTTGTACATCGTAATAATTCCGAATCTGTGAATTTACGACTTAAGTATAACACCGGTTTTTCTTCTCCTCTATCATTATACTGTGCCAAAATGATGCCAATACCTCTTTTTGACGCATCACACTGCACTATAAAATCCTTATTAAAATCTGGCGCGTGAAGGACGGGTTCGTGACAGAGAGCGTTCCTCAGTTTCTCGAATGCCATCTCGCATGCTGGCGTCCACGTTACCCTGCCTTGCCGTTCGCGACCTCGCAATAAGTCCGTTAATGGCGCTGATATACCCGCATAATCGGGAATAAATTTCCTGTAGTAACCCGTTAATCCGAGAAAAGCACGCACTTGCTTTTTCGTTTGAGGTACGGGGTGCTCTTTAATAGTTTTTACTTTGGCCTCTACCGGCCGCATCATGCCACTACCAACCATGTAGCCTAGGTATTGCACATTCTTACGCGCGTATTTACACTTGCTTGGCTGCACATGCAACTTCGCTTTCTCTAATATTAGAAACACCTGCTCTAAATGTCTAAGGTGTTCTTGCCATGTGTCGCTATAAATGGCGATGTCACCCAAGTATGGGACTGCAAATTCTGCACATCCTGCTAATAAAGCTGCCATCATCCTACTACACTGAAAAGGTGCATTTTTTAGCCCGAAGGGCAATCTTAATGGCCTATACGTGCCAAAGCTTGTACAGAAAGCCGCATATCTTTGCGCTCTCGGAGTGAGCGGTATCTGATGATAAAATTTTGCTAAATCCAATGTAGTAATAATCTTAGCTGCCGCTACTGCTTCTATCCTCTCCTCCATGTTCGGCAACGGAAAATATTCTGATTTTATAATTTGGTTTAGCTTGCGATAATCTACGCACGGTCTTGGTTTTCGTCCCGGCGCCTCTACAAGAATCATAGGGGAAGCATAATCAGAGTCGCCTATTTCGATTATGTTATCCCGTAACATCTTCGCGATTTCTTCCTGCAAAATTTTTGATTGACGCGGCGACATTCGATAAGGCGCACTTCTTATCTTTTTCGACTCGTCCGTCAATTCAATGTCCATGGTGACGACATCCGTCAACCCTGGTCTGTCTGAAAATATATGCTTGTACTTTACAATTAATTTGAGCAGTTTGTCGCGGAACTCGTCTTCGACTTCTGTTCCTTCGAGCATAGCTTCCGCATCGAAGTCGACACTATCAAGGTTAATAGCGTACTTATCCAGCTCGTCTTCCTCAACTTCAAAGTTTGAGCTGCGATCTGCTACATAATTCAGATATTCGGTACGTTGCACGTACGCTTTCAACATGTTAATGTGGTAGATACGCTCTTCCTTTTTCCCAGGCATTCGGACAGAGTAGTTCGTGTCCGATTTTTTCTCTACTACTTCTCCCGGTCCTATCCATTGAACAGATAACTTTTTTGTGCGATTCGGGGCCAACACCAGCACCCGGTCGCCCGGCGCGAATTCTCTGTGTACGGCTCGCCGATCGTACCACGTTTTTCTTTTCTCCTGCTCGTTAACAAGCTTCTCGTGAGCTAATTCGCGAGATTTCTGAAGCCTATTTATTAGCTTGAACACATATTCGACGACGGAATTTTCTTCCTCATCGTCCTCGCCTGCAAGGTGTTCATATAATAAAGTTATGGGAGTTCTGAGGTTCCTCCCATACACTAATTCAGCTGGAGTGAATCCGAGGCTCTCGTGCACCGTGGTTCTCAAAGCAAATAAAATCGCGGGCATTTGGTCCTCCCACTCCGTTCCTGCTTCCAAGCATAACACTTTGATTAAGCGATTCATCGTTCTATGCACGCGTTCGATGGGATTTGACTGCGGGTGGTAGGGCGAACTTCTCACCAATTTGATCCCAAACTTCCTAGCAAATTCACCTGTCAATGCGCTTGTAAAGCACGTGCCCTGGTCTGTTTGTAATTCCTTAGGAAACCCGATTCTACTGAATAATGTCAACAAGGCACTAATGATAGTTGTTGATTGCAAATCTTTAATTGGAATAGCCTCCGGATACCTAGACGCTAAACAAATGGCTGTCAAAATAAACTTGTTGCCTTCTTTACTTTCGGGAAGAGGTCCACAAGTATCAATATTTATTTTACCGAAGACTTCCGTTATCGGCGGTACTAACATTAACGGTGCTTTTTTTCGATCATTTGGCCTACCAACCTTTTGACACACATCGCAAGTTTTCACATATGTCTCCATATCCTGGAAACAACGAGGCCAATAAAAGTATCGCGACATGCTGGATTTGCTCTTAGTGCAACCTAAATGTGCATTCGCGGTTTCATGGCACACCTTGAGAACGGCGGCCCGATATTTAGTCGGAACTACTAACATATTAAATTTTTCTCCGCGATTGCTGTGTCTTGACCGATACAAAATACTATTTTTCACGAAATACGACTCTCGCCCTGCTTCCGGTACGTTGTGCTTATTCGCGTCGTATAATGTTTTGATTTCCGGGTCACTTTGTTGTGAAGCTGCGAACTCAGTCTGGGTAACATTTATGAGTTCATTCACTTCGGGCGTTAGTACACTTGCACTGGCGTCCCTTTCACTAACGGCTCCC
Organism: Teleogryllus occipitalis; assembly: GCA_011170035.1. Taxonomy (NCBI): domain Eukaryota; kingdom Metazoa; phylum Arthropoda; class Insecta; order Orthoptera; family Gryllidae; genus Teleogryllus; species Teleogryllus occipitalis. The sequence goes on along the minus strand of BLKR01003662.1, from coordinate 61,249 downwards.
TCCTGCCTCAATTGTTCAAGGTTTTCTACCTGCTCGTCCGCGTCAAACTCGCCTGCGTGTCGGTCAGCCGGCCCCGACTCTTGAGTCACCCGCGACGTTTCAGCGGCTTTTGCCCGCGTCGTTACGGCTGCAACTAATTGTGGCTCAATAAATCCTGCCTTTACTTCTTCCAACAGAGCAGCTGTTCTATTACTTAATAAGTAATATCCGCTGTCGCATTCCCGAGGCACAACTGCGGCTTTAGTTACTACTTTCCCGAATGGCCCTTCAATAGTGACTTCTGCCACCGGGAGATTTCGTGGTGAGGCATCAAGCGGTTGCAAAATCCACACGCTTTCTCCCGTTAAATTCTCGTCGCTAATAAATTTCTCATGGACAAGATCGAAACTGGCACCACAGTCGCGCAAAAATCTTCCGGGAATTTTATTAATTTTTCCAAAGAACACGTACGGTGAAAACAATTCCGTAGCTGTTTTGTCTGCCACATGATTCATTTTTTCGGCCACGCGGCGCTGCGGGCATTCACGGACCATGTGGTCTGTGGCACCACACCCGTAGCATTTCCGCTTGTCTGGCTTCTCGTATGCTGCCCTAACATCGGTTTTCTTTCCGCTCGATTTCCCCTGAAATTCCGGTACTATCGGCATCGTCTTGCTCGTGCTTGCAACTTGTTCCCCTACGGCTTCCGATTTCCTATAAGGCTTGAACGAAGACCGTTTCCAGCCTGCCCTATTGTTTTCATAGTTGTCTAGTTTACGAGCTAGTTCTAACGGCATCTTAAATTCCCCCACTCATCAATAAAATGCTCTTTAATATCAATAGGCACACGACGCTTCAATTGATCGGTTACAATTAGATTCATTAAGTCCTCGAACGTATGAATATCTAGTCCTGCTACCCATTCTTTGCAATAATTTTTCAGCTCTCTCGCGTATACGTTCCAGGTAGTATTCGCGGCTTTTACATGTTTCGCGAACAATTGTCGAAACTTCTCGGCATTAAATCGATACATTTCTAATAACCTATTCTTTAAATCGGCATATTCTGTTCTACTACCTTGCCCTTCTAAAGTTAGCGATGCATTGATTTGGTGTGGGAGCAGTCCCATAAGATTTGCCACCCACTCTTCTTCTGGAATTTCTAATTGTTCCGCCTGACTCTCAAAAACACTTAAAAATGCTGTTATGTCGTCGTCCTCCCCTTTGAATCGGCTCATAGCTTGATTTAATCGAATGTGCATTTTGCTATTTACTTCGGACTGCGGACTAGCTCTACCCGCCAGTTGGCCCTGTTCTATTCTCAGTTTTTCTAACTGAAATGCACGTTCCTTCTCTGATTCGCGTTCACTCTTTTCTCGTTCGCGTTCATCCTTATACGCCTGAGCTATCCCTTTCACAAATTCCTCCTCGTAATCGGAATGCTCCTCTATCAATTTTTTTAGTACTACCAAAGTTTCGCCACCTGTAATTTGGAGTCCTAATTCCTGTGCCACGTGCACTACACAATCTTTCCCGAATCTCGGTAAGTAAGCCATAACTGAAACCTGAACCGAACCTTACAATGCAGATAGCTATACTTACACCAGATCCTTGCTGACTTCTTGATTTTATCAAAGCCGGTTGTCCTTGAGACGTCCTTCCTTCTCCGTCCTTCCTTCCTTCCTTCCTTCCGGCGTTGCCGTGAAGACGTGGGCGTCTGGCTCGGAGCGGACCCTCTCTGGTCCCGTGCGTCGTAATTATGTCTGCCCGTCGACACACCCACGCACTGGCCCACCCACTGTTCGTAATACTGCCACCACTATGCGTATGGTGCAACAATGCCGTGCCGTTCCGGCGTGAATGTTTTAACTGCTGCTATTAATTATCACAATTGAGCAACACTTCCCCGTGGAATTCTTATAACCGCATCCACCAATTATGACTATTTGGTGGGTGCACGTATTCCCCCGTGGGCTTCTTTATAACCGCTGCCACCAATTATGCTATTTGGTGGGTGATATTCCCCGTGGAATTCGTTTAACCGCTGCCACCAATTATGTCATTTGGTGGGTGATATTCCCCGTGGAATTCGTTTAACCGCTGCCACCAATTATGCTATTTGGTGGGTGATATTCCCCGTGGAATTCGTTTAACCGCTGCCACCAATTATGCTATTTGGTGGGTGCACGTACTCCCCCGTGGGCTTCTTTATAACCGCTGCCACCAATTATGTCTACCCGTCTGTGACGTCGTGGGAATACACAATAATCACAGACACGAGCTTCAATGATAAATATGTACAGGTTTATTCACAATATGTACAGTACTACTTTAAGTTACTCAGCTCTGGTAGATCTTTACTTTCCTGATCGCAGGAGCGATCCTTAAAAATGAATAACTGACTCATGGCCCGCGCCACTCCTCAGCGAGCCTCCCGCACACAGCAGACAGCTCCGGCGACCTCTTGTCACCCGTGGATATAGTCCACAACGGCGTCCCAACACATGGTTTGCCGCACGAGCCTAGCTCGGCTCCGCACCGCCCTGGGCGCAAGTTTTGTGCGTTCGCACGAGGGTTCCCTCTCAGCTCAACAAACCCCACCCCCGCGCTCTGCGTCCGCTCTTATATAGCCCCCACCCACGTGACCTGAAACGTCACTGGGATTTGCACACGGCCCACACTGACCGCTTTGCCAGGCATTTTTGGACATCCATTTCCCTGGATTCCAAGAATTTGACACGCGGCACGCGGCAAAAATGCGCTGTCCCGTACTTTGGGGATCCCTTTCCCTAGCTCTTTGGATTTCCCAGAATACCTCGGCGTGTCACATCCTGCCTGGCCCCTGGCGTCTAATCCTCTGCCGCCGCCCTTTGTGGCGGTTGCTAACTGTAGTCCTACAATACGTTACAATAAAGTCAAAAGCTTTCGAGAGATCTAAAAATACCCGAATGGGTTCTTCATTTTGGTCCATTGACGAAGCAACATCTTTAAGGAAAGAAAAAATGACAGTTTCCGTAGATTTTGATTTTCTGAAACCGTGTTGTGAGTCTGAAAACGCTTCGTTTTTCCTAAGAAAAGTTTCCATTCGCGTATAGAAAAGCCTCTCTAATATTTTTGAGAAAACTGACAAAAGAGAAATTGGCTGGTAATTTTGAATTTCATTTTTGTTCCCTTTTTTAAAAAGTGGCTTAATTTTTGCTGTTTTGAAAATATCTGGAAATATTCATGTGCACAAGGAAGCATTGAAAATGTGAGTTAATGGGTGCATAATGGCAATATTTATGGCATATAATGGCATATTTATACATATATGGCATATGGGTTTATAATGGCAAATATTTCAATGGAAATACACGTTTTGAGGATCCCCTATACCGGCCGTCTGTGAACAATGCTTGCGTCTAAACTATACGTAGATTTTTTCAAAAATGAATATTCCCCAGTCGATCTGGGTCGACTCAAAGCTTTGTGATTTTGAAAAACATTCTTTAAAATTTAGGTGTACCTTACTTAAAGCCCCTGAGACATTTTCAAAAATTTCTCAAAAATGGCTCCAAATTTTTTCTTTAAATTTCTTGTAAGAATAGAGTAAAATACCCCTTTAAAAATGTATAGGTCCCATTTTCAATATTAACTCTAAATTTTGGATTATTGCAAATGTTTGATTGTTTCAGCATCTTCCTACAACAAAATTAAAGATAGATATTTTTCTTCAAATAAAATTTTTTGTCCATAATTAGTTCTTTCATTACAGTCATGTACTGCTTTTGGACTTATTAGTAGTTTTCGTGTAATATGTGAGAAAAACAAAAACAACTAGAGGTGCTACAGAATGGCACAGACTTTCTCGTAGCAAATGTTTCTAATTTCCTTGGTGTGTGCCAAGCTTTAAGGTCTTGCTCCTTTAGTCCAACAACACTTTTTCGGTATCAGGGGACCCCAAAACGTGTATTTCCGTTGATATCTCGAAATCGATTTTCCGCAGCATTACATAACTTTCTCTATACTCCGTAGATTACTCCATATATACACACGTATGAATAGGAGAAAGTAAAAATAACGAAAATAAGATTTCCTCAAAAAACGGCTGCAAATTTTTTCCTCTAACTTGGTAGGGATAGCGCTAAATGAACTCTATGAGATGACATACAAGCCATATTGCTCTATTCTTTTGTTGTTGTTTTTTTCAAAAATTACAAAAATATTATTTTTTTACTAGTCTCTCACGTCATTAATATCATCATACTTATATTATCGATAATTTGTTCGCATTAATGCAATTACGAGTACATGTGCTTTAAATGATGTTCTATAAAATTTCTCGAAAACTCAAAAGTTTTCTGTGAAACCAGCTCAAAATACAGCATTTTCAGAGACGCTCAAAAGGTATTTTCTCAAAAACAACTCCAAATTTTTTCTTTAAACGTTTCGTGCGGATATTGCTAATTGGACTTTTTTAGATGACAAAGTTTATTTTGGGGTATTCTTTTGTTTTTTTCAAAAATTACAAAAATATTTTTTTAGAAATATCACGCCTATAATATGTACGCCTTTAATCTTGCCTTTAATATGCTCATTTCCGGATTTGTATATATTATTGAATTTGTAAATGGAAGAGGTTCAAATGACTTTCAATACATTTTTTCGAATATTCAAAAGATTTCTGTGAAAAAGTTTCAAATTTCGCATTTGCAATAACGCTTAAACGTCATTTTCTTAAAAACCATTCCAAAGTTTTCAACGAAAATTTCCTTATGGGACGAGGTTTTACTCTTCTTTAATATTCTTAAAGTACTAATACTGTTCTCCCATTAGGAAACCAAAATCTTAATAAAATGTGAAAAAAATGTAAATGAAGGAAATTAGACCCTGGCCGATGAAATTAGAAAATGAACTTGTACGATAAACTCTGTACCATTCTGTAGCACCACTACTTCTATTAATTTTCCTCCCCCCCACTCCAGTAGAGAAAAATGCTTAAAAATGGCGCATGCCGCATTTTCGCTGAACTCTATATAACGTGTGTTTCGCTTTCTTTACAACCTGTATTATACGTCGTATATACGTATGTGAGGAAGTAAAATTGTATTGTCTATGGACGACAAAATGTTCAAACGGATAAAAACATCTGTGAGGAATGCTAGCGGTGACGGCACATGCAGGATTTTCACCAAAATTGATATTTCCTGATTGATCAGGCTGAATATTGAATTTGAAACGAAGTTTGATTATTGATTTTGGGAGCAATTTACCAAAACAAAGGACAGTTTCAAAATTTTCTCGATAATGGCTACAATTTTTTAAAATTTTCTCTTAGATGAAGCAAAGTACGCTCAGTAAAATGGAGCAGGTTCGATTTTCATTTAACTCTCTGAATTTTTGAAAATTACAAAAGTTCATGATTTTTTCGGCGTTTCCTTGCATATACAGTACTGAAGACAGAGGTTTTATCTTATGAAATTTATTCTTGGAAAATATCTCTTTAAGGAAGGTCAGACTCAGTTTTTTATGTGAGTTTTCGTGTAATGTTGCGTGAAATAGTCAATTTTCTACAGTTATGTTCTCGATGACGGCTCCAATTTTTTTCTTTTTTTTTAAATAGAGCACAGTGTAGTTATAAATATGGCAAAATCCCATTTTCGGTGAGCGGCCAGTGCACACTGAGCGAAAAAGCTCGAAAGCTGACCAAAAGTCAAATAAGGTGGCAATCGCACATGAAACATTTCGTTTAGGTGTTTTGGGGGTCGCTGAATCCGAATCTGAATCAACTTTACAAAAATTTCAATGAAACCTATAAGTGCTTCAGAATGGCACAGACTTTCTCGCACCATTTTTTTCTAATTTCCTTGGAGTGGCCTGGCTTTAAGGTCTTGCAGCATTCTGTGACCAGCCGATTTGCTCCAAAATTGATTTTCCGCAGTTGATCTAGCAAGGTGGCCAGCGCTCTGCCTTTTTGGAATTCAAAGTTTTTTCCCGGTTTTCAAAGTCTGATAACATACATTTTCCAGGTTGTTTCGCACATTACAACATATTTTTTTCTACGCATTAGTTATATATACTATGTTACTCAGGCACTTTTCTCTCGCAACCAGTACTAGAATCATGAAGTCACGTCACAGTCCTGTGTACTTCGTGACTGGAGTGTAGAATTTTGCACAAAAAAAAGTACTCAGTTCTAGCGAAATGATGGCTCAAGAAAACGCACGCGGATATTAATAAAGGCTTTAAAGATTGTTTACAATTATATGTTTCTTTCCATAGTGTATGACATTAAAATTTAGGTGTAAGATAAAGATTGATTTTTCGTGTTTCCGGGCGCGTCAACTGCTTGGGTCATTAGTCCCGTACGTGTAGGGCATGTTTTTTCTCTCGGGAAATGGCGGTGATCTTCTCCCGCTCGATGGCGAGATCCGGCGCCGACCTACCGGCGGCTAGTGTTTGGGGTTCCCCCTAACCAGGATTCCCCCACCAACGGGGCACCGCCCCAGCCGGGACGAGCTCTAAACTCCCGACCGGTCTCCCGGAGTATGTGGTAGTGTAGTGCATGTTAGTGTGTGTGTGTAAAGGAAGAGGATAGGACAAGGAAGAGGAAGGGAAGATCGCGCGCGGTCCGTCGTTCGTTTGTAAGGGCACTGCTCCGGCATTCGCCTGGTGTTGATCGGAGAAACCACAAAAAACTACCGATCAGAGCAGCCAGCCACTAGAATTCTCCTCCAGGAAGCGACTGAATTCGCGTTCGATCGTCAGGACTCGAACCTAGGACCTCCCGGTCAGAGGCGCTGCAGTGACATCATTTGATGCACTGAGCTACGACTCCCGGTAATTACATAATTCCAACATAAATATTTAAATCCATTTTGCTAAGTAAAGAGAGGTAACAAACGAAAACTCTAGACCTTTTGAGGGAGGGGGGGCATGGCACCCATGGCTCCAGACACTGGATCCGCCACTGAGGATCACGTGATTGTAATTGTTCACTTTCATTCTGAATGGTGTCTTTACGAAAGCGTGTGGGTCCTAAAAAGTTAAGCAGCAATTTTGTGAGATAGTAAGCCCAACAATATTCTATTTTTGTTAACCAGAGAACATTGCTTATGAATTTGTTCGAAATCACAATAAGGGCGTTTAACTCTATGCACTTTTGACTCACAATTTACATGTACTTGTACATTCTGGCACACTAATAAATGTTCTTCAGGACAGTTTCGTTGGAGGGGATTGTGAGCACGGGCAATGGTCATTGAGGGATCCTGGTGTCACTTAAAAGCCCTGGATCAACCTCCTGGATCCGACAACGAACTAGGATTCTGATCCTGAGCTTCTTTTCTCCTTAGGGTTACTGACCCTAATAGCTTTTCGTATCGTTTCCCTTTGTGTCTGATTTATCGCTTTCGCTCCACTCCTACTTCATTTAAAGTTTTCTGAAAACTCGAATTTTGTTTTCCGAATTTCCTCCTTGTACATGAAAACAATGCCTTACTTATCTCATGTTTTCATAATCTGTAAATCAGTGGCGACTTGTCAAAAAGGTTGCACATTTGCACTACCACAATAAAGTCTTCATCAATAATACTGTAATAAAAATTGTTACTTACTGTACTTAAGTAGTAAATAATATATTAAATTAGGTATCCAATTAATGGATCGAAGGAACATTAATGATAATTCTAATTTTAACAAAAGACAAAATTAAGATCTTAGATTTTCTTCAAAGAGCAAGCATAATGATCTAAAAGCTGTACAGAGGCTTTCATAGAACTACAAAAAACTGATACAGAAACGGAGAAATGCCTGAAATTTTGCAAATTACTTTATATTACTCTGACTTACAAGAAAAGGTAGTAGTGAGGAGGGAATGGATTTTCGTGAAAGTATATATTTTTACAGAAGGAAGATACCTGAGGTCAATATTATTATTTGACAAGACATTCTAAATGAATTAGAACCATTATTATTTTTCATATTTTTTATATTGTTTGGTTTAATTACATATTTCACCTTAATTTATACATGTAGAAATAGTATAACAGAACAAACAATCAACAGAAATTTCTACAAATACATTTCTTACATAGGTCAATACGTATTATAAATTTAGTGTATTTATTCGGCGAAAAGGAACATTTCACAAGCGAAAGTTTGCAATATATGTTACTGAAATCATCTTTTTTTCAAAGCAATGTAATGCTTTTATGACCAACGGACCTTCGCCATGAATAACTTCCATGTCCCTGTTTCTTAGAAATCGCGTACTCGGAGTCAAGGATGAGCGGATGTTTGTGAAGCAGAAGTAATTTCAACGTGCTTCCTCGAGTTTCTAATGGACCATTAGTAACTCTTTTGAAAACTACCAAATATATTTTTTACAGATCATTGTTTTATCGCGATTGGGGTCCATCACTCCGGGATCCACCACTGGCTGGCTACACGGTATTACTATTCACTTAAGCACCGGCTCCTCGTAACTAACATTGTTTATGCTACGAACGTATTTTATGTTTTGAACCAAACTCTTATGTGTGAAGACCAACCGACAACTAATTCTGTAGAAGCGAACTTATTTTTAGACACTCAGAATCCATTTTAGGGCCTTATCGGCGACGTTCTGTGCTCGAAAATGCAAGTGTAGAGTAGTTTTGAACACTCTGATATATTTTTATTTTACATATTTTCTATTTTTTCTTATACATTTTAGAAAACATAAATACATTTTTATGAATACATTTTCCTTTTTTGTTACAATAATTCCGTTCCCCAGTAATGAAGATTGCCATTGCATTGAGCTAATTTCTTCCCTTATGTAGGTTGCGGCTAATGTTCGAATCTACTTCCCGAATTAGCGGATTAATGTTCACTACACCCTTATTGATTGGACAAAATCCAAAGTAGGAACAGCTTCGAAACTTACTTCGGACTTAAGCCGCATCCAATGCACATTAACCAACACGAGGTGGCTAGGGTAAGTGATGTACATTCTTGTGACGAGGAATTGTAATATATATATATATATATATATATATATATATATATATATATATATATAATAAAGATCAGACTGCTAGTGAGAAGTTTTTTACTCTATGCTTCTGAGATCAAAACAGTAAAGGAATTTATTGCTAATACGATAAGGAACACCTAGTGCTTTTTTACCGCGTAAAATGACTAATCGAATGTGTTATTTAAAGGGGGCGGATTTTATTGACTTAAAACATCGTCAAAAATGATCAATGAAATGTCCTTTATATGCTTTAAAAATGTCCTAAAACCAAAGAAAAATGACGTAAAATATCTTATCAAAACCAGTTCGGATGAACAATTCAAGCTTTTGGATACGTTACTAATGTAATGGAGACTTCTTCCAGTCGTTTATATGAACTCAGCTTGCGAGCTTTCGGTTTGGACTGTTTTTTTGCCAGAAAGTCTCTGTTTTTAGTTATCCCGAAATCGGCCAAATCGGCAATGACGCTGATATACGTCACAATGATTAAATACAATGGCTGTCAAAACAAATTCTGAGCGAAAAATAGAATATGCTGCTGAGTGATTCTGTGAAGGACATTTGTTGCATATCGTAAATATTATTTAAAGCAAGTGCCATTAAAAACGACATATTGTATGAAATCAGCAAAAAATGCATTAAGAATGACGGGAAAAGATAAAAAATTACTTCTTAGTCGAAATGGCGAAAAAAATGCCAAATAAAAATAACCAATAAAAATGGGTTATTCGTTTCATCATAACATACAATGAATTTCTATATTAAACGACATTGTTCTAGAGTGAAAATAAAAAAAAAGACATTTCATTAAAATCCGCCTACTAGTTATGTATTATGCACGCAAGAAAGATATTAAATCATTTTCGTTTCTGTTTAAAAAGTTGTAAAAACTATAATTGCGAATATAGTAGATCATGGGAGTCTTCGAGGAGCTGAAGACGTATGAACGCATGAACCCCTCCTTCGATTCTGGTACATAACTGTACGCTCCCAAATTTGCACGTTATGCAATCCTGCACGCCGGGTAAAGCACTGCGGGGTTCTGTGGCAGCCCGACTGAACTGTGCAATTATAGATCTCGTTTGCCGCTGCACGAAAACGTATTATTTATTTTATTTTATATATCACTAAATCCATCGACGCATTTTTAATTTCAACGTTCAAGATTTACTACATATATGTTAAATTTTGGTCGAATCGAATGGTTAAGTTTACACTATTTGCGAAGCGTATTTACCAACAAGGTCAGTTTATTTGTATCAAGAACAATAGCATCTGTTTGCAACACTTGATAGAGAAGATCTAATTTAATACTAGTAAAACGTAGCAGAACTTTTAAGTACCTCATTGAATGTACAGATTGCTGGGAGAGCGCAAATAATAGATTGTGTTATAAAATGTATACTAATTTAATAACAAATATAATCTGTAACGTATTTCAATGTGACATTCATTGTTAAATGATAAACATATTCCTGAGATGTGTTTGAGATGTATCAAAACATTCAATTCTAAGAAACAATGAATAGTATTTTGGACTGTACTAAAAAAGCCCGTCTTGGAAAGGAATCGATGAACATTCAAGTGTTCAGTGCTCGCGAGTCTTGTGTGTACGTGCGCCTGGTCTCAAGTGGTTCTCAACTTTGCCACAGTGCTGCGCACTGAAGCCCAGATCAACAGGCTGGCGCGAATCGGAAGGCCCCGCGGCCCGCGCAGTCTCGTCCGCTACCCCGGGTCATGCGCAGTGTCTGTGTCGTCAGGGGAGGTCCGCGCGGGTAGTTCGTGATCTGTGCGAATATTTTGGGAGTTTTAGAGCGAAGATGGCTGTGTGCAGCTCACGAATGTTAAAATGGTTCCCGTTTAACCCCAGCCTCTCCGAGGAAATGGAGAGGTTATTTGCTCCTGCCAGTGATTCCTATGGTAAGTGCGATATTGGTGAAACGTGGTTAAGTGAATTTCCTACGTGGCTAAAGTGTATCAGCTTTGCAAATTGTAGTCATTAATTCACATTTCATGTATGTATTTTCATAAACATGTGCTCTGCTCTGATTGGAAGTGGTGAACGTTTGAATAAAAGTGTGACCTTGAGGGTCCGGGTGTTGGAAAGACAAACGTAGATCTGGCATTTTCATGTGGTTATTTCTATCGTCATGCCATTCATTTCAGATGTACCAAAGTAACTGGATATCGAGATTTTGGGTAAAAGTATTCTTTGATTGCATAATCTAATACGCACCCTTTAATAGTTGAAATCCATAGGAACTTACAATAATGAAGTAATTTAACCTCTTCGAGGACGACTAATGGTAGGAATGCATTTGAAACAAGCTTTTATTGCAGTGACGAGATCACTGAATGTTTTTTTTTAAAATAAAAGCTAATAAAACTTTTCTCTAGTAGTGCTGAATATTGAGGACGAAATCAAGAGAAATCTGTATTGCACGAATTGAACAGAAGGAAATCGTGCTGTATACGAACAAGAAATTTCTTATCTGATTCAGATCCCAAGAACAGAGGCCGGCCGTCTGTCACCGGGAAGCGATCGAGTTACCGAGTACTGCTTGTGAAACGAAGGTTATCGCATGAAGGCAAAAGGGCGGGAAGGGGCTTCCGTTCGACCTTAACGCGTGAATTCGTTGCTTACAGAGCATTGCAGTGTTCCTTAAATAAGTATTCAATATTAATGAACACAATATTGAGCGCATGAAGATGCAACTTAAGTAAAAATTATTGAAATGCACAAAACTGAGGGATCTACTCCAATCTAGTCTTTCAGGATTTCCCTCAATTAAATTAATGGATGTAGTATTGGATAGAATAGTAAAAAAATATATAAAAGTGGGGGGAAATGCTAGTACGCTCTTTTCTCTAGTTTAAATTTAGACAATGGCAGTGCCGTGTCAGATGACCTGAAACATAATGGTGAAAAAAATGTCATTCTGATGAGAGACACTCGATATTTATTGAAACTTTATCCGGGAAAGAATGTTTTGACCTGACGGTAGATATTACTATAATTTATTGTAATGTTTCTTTCCTTGTTTAAAAATCTAATCCGTTCTTGAATGTATTGCGAAGAGAACTGACGTCAATCAGATTTAGTCATTGCCGTGTAAGGTTTGTAAGTGTCGAATTGAAATGTCATACAATAGGTATCGGCAGGAGTTAAATCATGCAATGAGACACTCTACCGTTTACTTCCTGGAGGTTATGTTTTCGGATGCTGGTTTTAATTTCCTGGTTGGCGAAATAAAAGCCCAGTTTTGGCGCGTTGTTTTTCAAATTTCTTGTGATAGGTTTTCCCTCATAGCTAGTTAATCAGGAATCTGTAATCTGTGTTGCGTCATGAGTAAGGGTTTTTCCATTGTTGCCAGTGTAAGTACTGTTCCGAGTACCGACAACCAACAATCGGCAACTTGCAGGCAGTGGACGTCACAGAACGGAACATAAACATACAATCTTGGCCTAGATCTCAACTGTTCCTTTGACCAAAATAATAATGCTACACGGTCTTTTCTTTACAAAAATTTAATAGAAAAAATCCTTCTAAAACTTGGCTATTCGTGGATCATGAAACTTCGTTAATATGGGTGTTGCGAGTATTGCATGAAAGGCGATTCATCCCAGGATTTTATCAGTTTCCTTAACTTCGATATCTGCACACGTTTTCAAAACATTTGGTTATTTCGACGATACTTATAAAAAATGCTTAAGTATTTTTATTTGCAAAACGTCTATAATCGGCAACGAAATATCTGGTAATTAGATTTTGTCAAGAACGCTCTTCGTTACCATTTATTCTTAATTCAACAAATGTTAGTAAAGGAGTGGGAGTAGGAACTAAAGAAAATGTGGGCATATAATACCACGCACGTATTTAGCCTCGTCTGTGGGAAACGCTAGTCGAGTTCTACTCCTTGCCACAATTTGAACAGAATCGTTGCTTTGGATTTCCTAGTTGTCAGTCTCTAAAAATTATGCGTTTGTAAATTTGCAGAGAAAAGGTATGTTCTTGAATAAAAACATTAGGCATACATATTTATTGTGGAAATATAAAGGTTCAACTAAATTTATCCCTGTGACATGCGGTTTCAAACGAATTTCTTAAAATTAGAGGGCATTCCACATAAATTGGGGGACAATTTGAAAATAAAAAACAGCTACAACTGCCCCCCCCCAAAAAAAGAGTTAAACTCTTCTAAGTATACCCCCATCTGATTTTTTTTCTGTCCCTTTTGAATATTGCAAAAGTCCCCCACGAATATTGCAAAAGTTTCCAAGTTTTTGGATCCTTCATACAAAATTATTGAAGGTAATTTTTTTCCTCAAATATTTGTTCTTCGGAATACTTTTTAAATTGATGTGTACAGTGTTTTAAAAATATTAGCTTGCAGCCAATTTTGGGAGGGGGAAGCATCTATAAAATCAAGCTTTTCTCAAAAACAGCTCAGTTTTTCTGTACCATTTCTATTTGGATAAAGCTAAATGCACTGAATAACATCACATAAAGCCCATTTTGATGTATTCTTTAAATTTAAGAAAATTAAATAATTTTTATGAAATATTTCACATGGTTTGTTTACATTACAGGCGTTTTTATAATTTGTTTGTGAGCACAAGCTCTTAAAATGGTTTCCTCTGAAGTTTCTTAAAATGGCACCAAATTTTTTAAATGAAAATGTGCAAATAAAAATGATTTTACTTTTATCTTGTTAGTTAAATTTTGATTTACTTTTACCGTCCCGAGAAATTGAGAAAGTCTGAAAAATGTGTACATGTTTTTTGATAACGCAATTTTCTCAACGTTCAGAGAAAGTAAACCAATTTGTTAATCGATACATACTGTAAATATTACGTTCTACAACAGTTTTTGTAGGGTTAGTTAATTTTGAGAAAATTGTTCACTCCAGAGTGCAGTAGTGATACAGTTTTATTAAAAAATAACTTTATTTGCATTATTGCTACGGAACTGAATAGTGTCAAGTCATTGTGCTATATAATTAACAACAAAAAATGTACAGTAAAACTGTTCAGCGTTACATTCACGGCGAATAATGATTTGTCACATCCTTTACACAAGTATTGTAAGTATCCAAAACTGAATAGTTGTATTTTGAAAATAATTCGGCTTGGTGAGTCCGGCCAGAACCCATCTTAAGGACGGGATCAGACTTTTCAATCAGTCTTCATGAATATGGTTATAGTTACAATGAACAATGTGCGTCTTTGAATATAAGCAAGTGCCTTGCTTTTGGAAAATGAATTTCTCCTAATATTACAAGTAAACCTTTCATCATTTTCGCCAATGAATTCCACCTGATCGTTAAGTTCTCGGCGCGGAACATCGTTTCAGCCACTTTTCTCTCACATCGTTCCACTCGCACAATATTTTAAAAAATGACCGTAAGTGTTGGGGTAGTGAGCTTATGGCGAGGGGTATAAGCACTGGGGCAAGGCGATGGCGGCGTCCAGGCTCGCTCAAAGACGCTTTAGAGTTCGGCACCATTAAAGGTATAAAACAAGCATCTTTAAGGGATTTGTCTTATGTGTGTGGTCTTCGTGAGTTGTAATCTTTTGCGAAACGACATAGCATTTTGCGGAAAACGCAGTTGTGTGCGTGACGCCTTTTTGACCGAAATGAAGGTTTGCTCGTAAGTTGTTGGTGGTGTGCAGTGCATTCAGTTTCATTTATTACATAAATACCCTGATTCTTCCATAATCCCTTGGCCGATCGGTAACTTGTGTGAGAGATGTGTGTAATTGCGGAACTAGCCTCTAAACATGAAGATAAGGTCACGGGATACCACGAGAAAATATAAAATGGTAAGATAGAGAGGTAGACATAAATTGCGAAGCGCGTGGGTGATCTTCATTGGCAGATTACAGCATCATCCGTTCTATGAAATAAGGAAAAAATATCTTTTTACTCTAAAATCAGCGACTTTGAAAGAGCCAGACTTTGCTGGTGAGAAAATTTACGACAGTTCTGTGAGGCCCCAGAAGTCCCATGAGAATCACCCCGCGCCTTCGCAACAACGATAGACTGTAGTAGGGGAGGGCGGTCGGGTCTGGCGTGCCCTACCCGACTCCAGGCTGTTCAAGGCCACGCAATCGTGTATCCTGGGAAAGCGAAACGGCTCGCATTGGATTAGAATTCCTATCTCGGGTGAAATAATCGTTCTACACATCTTCAGGGATATCTTCAGCCATGCTACACAAGAAAATAACCGGCTTGGTGCCTCAGGGTTTCAACTGACGTCACTGCTGTGCGTCTGACCGGGAGTTCCTAGGGTACGAGTTCCGACGGTGGCAGGATTTTCGACACGGACTAGATACATAGCTAGGTCAAATTCAGCCGCTGCCTGGAAGAGAATTCTAGAGGCTGGCTGCTCTGGTGGTGGTTTTCTCCGATCAGGCGATGCCGGAGTGGTTCCCTTACCAATGGGCATGGACCGCGAGCGATCTTTTCTTCCTTGTACGATCTTCATCCACTTACATGCAACACACTACCACACATGCCGGGAAACCAGTCGGAAGCCGTCCGCGGCTGGTAGGTCGTTGCCCGCGGCTGGTAGTGCCTGATTGAGGGTAAGTCCCCGCTCGCCCACGTATAGGTCGGCGCCAGATCTCACCATCCAGCGGGGGAAGATCTCCGCCACCTCCGAAGAAAATGTGCGGTACACTTACGGTACTGATGGAAATTGACGCACCCGGATCACGAATAATCAATAAGCGAGAATATGTAGCAAGTTATGTTTCGAGTGCGTCTGTTATTTCATAACCAAGACTGCAAATTTGGAAGATTAGCGTTGCGTTTAAGAAATATTGTACAAGAAAACTTCGTTGGCGTAATTTACGAAGGTTACTGTAAACTTTCTCGTGAGCATTACGTAATGCATTTAAAAATAACAAGGGATGAACATTATTTAAAATATAGTATTGCTATAAGATTAGTTGTATTGATATGGCTAGCTATGGTAGGTATCGCTGTAAATTTGTACCAAGTAATAAAAAATTATGTAGCTTGTGATGGTACTTTCATTATAAGCAAATCCAGTACGTCGGTGAGCTAAGTTCACTAATACTCCGATTTCAAACCTCGAAATACAAAAATTCACGTGTCGTAAAGATAGTTGTAAATCTATAATTCTAACTTTCAGAGCGCCCAGAAATTGAATGAGCAGTCTCAGGCCATGAGAGGGGCGTCGACGGTTTCATTAGATAACCAGAAAATCGGGAAAAATACATAGCAATTACAGTTTCGATTTTGACTGAAACTGCAAAACTTTTTTATCCCGCCTATTCTCATTTTGCGCTTACAGATTGAATTCTTATACTCAGTGCGTCCCCGCTTAGCTGCACAGCTGATGTCATGTCAGCAAGGCTCCAAGGGAGTAGCCGCATGCCAAGAAATATTTGCAGTTCACATTATGGAACATCATATCTACGGAAACAGACATATTTTCTTTTGTTAAAGATGTCGCTTCATCATTGGATCAAAACGAAGCACCTATTCGATTATTTTTAGATCTTTCTAAAGCTTTTGAGTCATTGATCATGACATTTTACTTTCAAAATTACCGTCATATGGAATCCGTGGTATTGCTCTATGTTGGATATGTTCGTACCTACTGGAATGATGGAACATTATATACACACCTTTCCGACTCTTTGCCAATTGCACGTGGTGCCCCTCACGGATTGATTTTAGGCCATATTCTCTTACTACTGTACACAAACTATATGCTCTCGACGATTCGAAGCGGAAGAATAGTTCTATTTGCGGATGATACGAACATTCTTTGCAATAAAACACTAAATAGTACAAAATCAGATGTTTCCAATTGGTTCCTTATTAACAAGTTAATAGTAAATGAAAACCTGTTTAAATGCAGTTTCTCATTGTACTGTACTCCACTGAAAATGAGCAGTGTACTGACTGTTCTTAAGGCAACAACATTTTTAGGTCTCTCGATTCAGTCAAAACTCAAATGGAACGTCCATTTAAATGAATTAAACACAAAATTGAGTTCATTGTGCTACGCGTTCAGAATTCTTTCAAATTCAGTCAGCCTTCATACTGCTCGTGTATATTTCGCGGATTCCCGCCTGACATGGCATACTATTCTGGGGAAATACATTTTATAGCTCCCAGACTTTAAGATTAGAAAAAAGAATTGTACGAATAATAAGCAAATCCCACCTACGTGAGTCTCGTAAGCTTCTCTTTATTAATCTAGGAATTTTATCATTACCTTGTGTTGATTTACGAATCAGTGGGTTTGGTCAAAAATGACTTGCAAAAATGAAGGGCGGGAATATATTTGCAGAAAATGTCGATGTCTAAAACTATAACACTCGACGTAGTGATCATATTCATCAGGTGACAGTATCAACAGCTCATTACAAAAAAATCACATACAATGCATGATCAAAGTTTTTACAACACTTTGCCAGATGACATTAAACGATTAATTTCGATAGAAAAGTTTAAATCCCAAGTGAAATCGTTTCTGCTGCTTAACTGTTTCTATACAATTAGAGACTACTGAGCATGAAAAGGAAAGAACCATTAATTTTAAGTGATATTTAATGTATTATTTACCAGTTGGACTATATAATTCTAAACATCTTGTAACAAGTATTGTACCACAGCTTCTGGGTCAATGACCCCCATATTAGGTTTTTCGTCCAGTTTCCCTGATCCTTTGATCAAATGCTGAGATGGCCTCTTATTTTGCTTCTGGACATAAATGTAACTTGATTATCTGTGCAAGTCTTCTGGAATTCAGTGGGAAAAATAGTTAAAATTATCGTTCTCAATGTCGCGGCAGGAAGTATTATTCCTTGGCGAAGGACATGAGGGATAACAGCCCAAATTTACTGCTGATTTACACTTAAAAATATATTGTATAGTATCTGAGCGAATATTTTGCCCCTGCAAAAAAAAAAAAAAAAAAACACGCTATTTTGCAACAATTCTTGCCACAAAAAAAACCGCCAATTTTCTTTCTGTATTCAAAATTCAAGTAGTTCAAGGCGTAGGGTAGAGATCACAGAATTATGGAAGCGTACGCAGAATTCACTTCTCCCATAGCATGTCACGCACAGTTTTTGACTTAAAATAAATATTTTTTTAAATTCTTGATATATGAAGAACTGTAAGTGTAAATGTTTTTGAAGAGGAGGATAGTATGCATTTATTAATTGTATGTAGTAATTACTTGATTATGCATTCAATTACTGTATGAAGTCTGTACAATTGATAGAAAATATTAATACCTCTGAGTTTGAGAATTTAATTCAATGGGGTAGATGAAATTTTATGGCGTTTACCCATTACTTTTGTTGTTTACATTTACATCGTGTCAATGGGGGTAAAAAAGTAACCGGTGGCATTTCATTTTCCATTTACAATCAATAGGATTAATAAGACTAATAAAAATAATTAAGAGACGACCGTAGTACTTTGTTGTAATATAATTTGTTTGGTATATTTATTTCTAATGCACACTGAACTGAAACAAGTCGCTAAACTTAGAAATACGTACATTTGGTCAAATTATATTTAATTTTTTCAAAAATACTTTTGTTTTGATTTTGGAAGAAATTCTTTTTCCAGTTACTTCTGGCATGACACAGGAAACATATCTAAAATCTGTCTGTATTTTGTTAGTGCAATTATATTTTGTTAGTTTGAAGGTTTTCCTACAACTGGCCACGCATCTACATAAGTGTCATTTTTCATCACCATCAAGCAGATTCTTTTCCTCCTGAATCCGGCTTGCATAGCGTATGCACACTTCTTATATATAGATGTCGTATATGCGTTAGTTTCCCTTTAAAATGCGCTAACATGAAGCTTCCTTCATATTTTCTGTAATTTCTTTCAAGTTAATAAATTCTTCTTCCTCTTCAGTCAACTCACTGACAACACATTCGGCCAATGACATTTGTGTTACTTGGGGTCACTTTGACGGTTTAAGTCGTTCATTTTTCTTATTTTGCTTTTGAGTCTTGTGAGCTGTTTATTTTTCATCATGCATTTTGTGAGATGACTGAGTTTTGTTTTTATTTTAGGATCGACCTCTGATTTTGCATTTGTCTTCTTCCATCATCTCTTAGCCAAAACCATTTCAGTAGTCTGCTTTCTGTTTTTAGGTGGAAGGTACAGTCGACTACGGTTATTGTGTCACTGGTCCCTTTTCACTTGCATTACAAATATGCATAAGAAGATTCGGCTCTAGTGAACCTAGGAAATAAGTCCTGAAAATTAATTGGATCTCTTATGTTATTAGACGATTAAAAGGGCTTTCGGAGAGTTATATGGGGTTCCAACAGTGCAAGAGGCTTTGAAAGGTGTCAAGACATTACGATACTTAGAGACGGAGGTCAATGCAGAATCAAGTGTGGAGAGAGGACGAAATCAGGGGAGGGATCTAATGAAAAATGTACGATGCAAACAATTGAAAATAACTGATTTTTTTTTCGTACAAATAAAGATATTGAAATTTTCAGTTCGTAGTGTTAACGTATGTTACTGTATCTTTATATTAATAAAATCAATAATTGTAGAAAAATTCCATTTATTTAGCCATCATCTGATGTAGTGCGCCTCTGATGTAGTGCGCCTCTGATGTAGTGCGCCTCTGATGTAGTGCGCCTCTGATGTAGTGCGCCTCTGATGTAGTGCGCCTCTGATGTAGTGCGCCTCTGATGTAGTGCGCCTCTGATGTAGTGCACCTCTGATGTAGTGCACCTCTGATGTAGTGCACCAAACATGTTAGTCCCCAGAAGTTCACTATAACCGGAGTCGCCTGTACTTCGTAATAAGTTATTACAAATAAGAGTTATGTAACCGTACGCCGGAAAACTGCAAATTTTCAACAGAAAAACCCTTACCGCCGGGCTCTAGTAACGAAAAAGTGAATAAATTTTGTTGCGGTATAGAGTAAATTACTTTAACACGTGGTGTAGCCAGAATTCGTGTTTTGTAGGTCGTTGATACCCATGAAAAATAGATTGTCGGCAAAACGTCCATCTGTCTGCCTGTTCGTCGGTGTCTCCAATTTGTCATATGGACGGAATTCTGTCGTTCCATGGTCAACTCTCGCGCCTAAACCGTTCAGCCGATTTTCTCCAAAATTGATTTTCCCTGATCGATCTGAACGAACTCGAGGCTTTGGAATTTTTCAAATGGATATTTCGATTTTTGAGGGTACTTTACATCAAGCCTCAGAAATATTTTTTTCAAACATTTCTCAAAAATGACTCCATTTAACTTGTTCTTGGGTAGAGTTAAGTGTAAGGTGGCCAGATCTTAAAAATCTAGTTCTTACCACAGCTGTCTTCTAAGAGCGTCACAACTCTAATGAATTTCATTCAACAGTCTTTTCAGTTTTCAATATTGTTTTGTTGGGTTAGCGTCCTTATTTAATAACAAAAATATTTGTTAAAAAGGACAAAAAATAGAGAAAAACAAGATCAAAAACGAACATTAGAAAACATTAAAAAATATTTCATTTGCACTTTTATTCATTATGAAGTTGGCCCGTATTCCTCAATTAAGATTTGCTAAATCTCAGATGCAGAAGGTTCGGATTATTGAATTGCTCAGTAACGATATGGATAGCGATAAAGCATATACAAGCTCCACTGACGCGATGGCTCATTTTCCCTTCCTGAAACCGCCAAAGAATCTCTCCCTTCTTGATATCAATAGTCAGTGAAACACTCTTGTTAAGTGGTACGGGAGTATGATCTACTCACGCTCAGTTTTCTTCTCAAAAAATACGGGGCAGAGACAAAAAAAGGGACTATTCTGGATAATACGGGACGTGCGGTCACCTTAAGTAAAGAACGCTTGAGAGAATGGTGCAGGTCTCGTTTTGTTGAAATCCCAGAATTTTTTGAAAATTGCAAAAGTGCAATTTTTGGGGTCGTCTTCCTACAACTATTAGGGGAATATACACAGAGGAATTAATAGTTAGATTTCCGAGATTGTATACTATATAAATCCTTAGGGGAGTAGAAACCAATGTATTTCATTTATTGGAACGTTATACCAGAGCTTTTTATTTTTGAGAAGTGTGCTTGCTTCTTTTTGGATCCTATTGTTCAGAATTTTTTCTGCTTCAGGCCACTACGAGTATTATCTATATATTTAAAAAAATAAGGTATTCTGCCATGGCTTCGTTTAGAGCTTCTAATGAACCGATTGTAGTATTTTTTCCTTTAAATGAAAGAATGTGATCCCTAGATGTGTTATCAGATATTGTTTGTGTTGAGTCACCAACATTTACGCTGTAAATTAATTAATTAAATCATTCTTTAATATTACGCTTATCAATAGTCAATTGTTTTCTCCAAAAGGGTGGCTGTTTTAAAATTGATATACATGAGTCGATAGATGTGAGTCCCCGCCGCTTCATGGTGGCGCTGCTTGATGTTTTGTTTTGATTGTTGAGATTTGTTCACGATTCGTCAAGGTTTTGTTTCAGTGTAATAATTGCATTGTGGTGATGACAGTTTGCATGTATTTGCATTCCGTGTATTTTGTAGAGAACATTCGGACAGTGGGTTTTGTTCGGTTGTACTGAAGTAGTGAAGTTGTTCACAGGTTATGTCGTATTCCGAATCGTTTCCCACGCGCCCAAAAAGACGCAAACGTTGTACATTGACTGCGAGCAGGGAAAGCGAAAGTCAGCGTATGTGTCGTGATAGTGAGGTCATTTCGTTTTCTGTTGGGTCGTTGTCTATGAAATGTCAGTTTTGTTCCACTTTGTACTTCCCGTGTGAGAGAAATTCTGTAAACGAGTTTACTCTGTGTTGCTAAAATGGGAAAATAAGTTTACCTTCGAGCAATATGCCAGAAGAAATCAAACAGTTTTTTATAGGAGATTATGACACATCAAAAAGCTTTAGAAATAATATCCGTCAGTATAGTAGTTCTTTCTTTTGTGTAATTTGGTGCCGATATTGCATTGCCACCTGGTCATGGGCCATACGTGTTCAGAATTTTGGGAACTCCTCATCACAGAATATTTTCGTTATACCCTGAAGATTCAAACAATGCAACATATTGTGAACATTAAACTGGGCACAGTATTTTACATTTATCTCAGATCACACCGTCAAATTTTGACGGGTTCTCACTAGTTGTATTAATTTTGCAAATGAACATGAAATGTCACAATCGGAGGTAACAACATAATTTCGTATTTAGTTAAACAAAATTGTTTAAATTGTTTTGTTCCGCTCTGTGGATGAGTGAAACTCTTGAAGTCTGATTGAGTGAAGTCTCTTGTAAGAGTCCCTTCAACGGCCCGACCCCATCGTCATTGCTTCTAATCGTATTTTCCAACTATCCTGCCTCGACCGCTGTTGTCGCCTCGCATTGTAAAACGGTGTTGCCGGATTACTGGTTTTTAAGAGTAGGAGAAATGGGTTCGAAATTTATTGAATAATGTTTACGTTGTGATGCTTGTTGGAATAATTTGTTTTACGCTACTTAGCATATCCCACGCTGCAGATGGAAGTTTTTATAGTTCATATTATGTGAATATTTTTCGAAACATTTTCAAACCACGTTTAAATACTGATGTGCTCAGAATGTTCCATGTTCCAGTAATGTTCCATTTTCGGTTCATTGAAATTTATTTTGGATTTAGAAACAAATTTTAAAATGTGAAATCCGGAAGAGGAGCACTGTTGACAATTTTCCTGACAAACTCCATGGGTTTTTATTTTTTTGAAACCCTGCAGGATCTGGACAGTCCAGCGACGCTTTGCTTCGTATGTAATCCTGGGTAAGGATAATTTGTCCTGCATTCTAGCAACGACCTTGAAAGCAAGCGTATTTTCTTATGAAGGTGTTTTTCTATGCAAACGGGGATGTGGAGAATATTACCTGGATATATTTTTTTACTACAATAAACTTACCATAAGATGAGCGGGTCATTGCCAGGGTATAATTAGCAGTTCGCTACCGCCGTAGAGAGTCATATAAAGGCGGCTCCACACATTCGTTATTCGGCGAACATCCAGCAGCCGCTCGCCGAATCCCGAGTAGTGTGGGTGAGTTGCTTGCTTCAATCCTTTTTTATTGATTTTGTTCTTGGATAGCGTAAAGGACGTTTACGAGAATAGTGCAGGTCTCATTTTCATTGAAAACTCTGATTTTTCGAAATTTGCAAAAATTCAAACATTTTTCGGAGCCGTCCTACAACAATTATGAAGATATTTAAAAAAAATTAAATGTGTTAAACAGAACATTTTGAAATAAGGTCATGTTTTTTTAATATATTCGTATTTTTTCTATAATTTGGCGACGAACGTAGTCGCCCGCTCCCAATTTACTGCGCTTCGTGAACCTAAAATGGTGTTGGTACGCAGTTGAATGTTAGAGAATGTATGTATTATTTCATTTTATTGTTATTTATATTTATATTATTTCATTTTAAATTGCATCCTTTGTGTTAAATATGAAACCGAATAGATGATTTCGCTTTGCTTAATAAGATGTGGGAATGAAGAGTAACACATGTATAAAGAGTAATTTTGATGAATATAAAAATATTATATTTAATTATTATATTTTTCTATTTTCATTTTCTTGCTAGTGGTATCAACAATTCTAATTGGCAAAATGTGTACCCCACTCCAATTAGCGGTCGTTGTTGCTTGTAACCCATTGTTGTAACGCCGCACTGATAACAAGGCGATAATGACTGCTGCCTTTCGTTTGCGTTATTATAAATTAATAATTTTATATATTTGGAGAATATTACAATACTGTAGTGTTTAATAATATAGTGTTTATTTATTTTTCTATTTCTTTGCTTTTGTTTGCCAACGCTATCAATACCGTATTAATTATATTTTAATTATTTTACTTTCTCGCATATTGCTTTCGCAGAAAATTGTATGGCTAAAAAATCATGGGATATGTTCGTGAATACACTGCTTACCTTATACAAAGAGTTCACTGCCAGAAATATATTTTCATTTAGAGTTTTGAATAAAAAAAATGTTGCTTGAAACTTAATTTTCGCACAAAATGTTCTAAGATTTCAAATGAGTGTTAAAAAATTTGACTAAGATGTGTTAATTCCGAGAGAAATTTGATATAAATAGTATTACATAACCATTACGAAAGGTGAGAAGTACGCGCTGTTTTAGCCCACTAGTTATAAATTTATTGAAGTTAACAGGAACTCGCGGTTGTATAACTAGGGGTGGTACAACTCTTATTTTCTCTCGGTATTTACAACTTTAGCAATATTCAAAATTTTTAAGTGTTCAACGAAAATCGGGTCTATGCAATTTTTAAGCGTCCAAATATATTTTTTATAGATTTTTTCTTCTAACAAAAACGAAAACTTTTTGTATTTTCACAAAAAAACGTACGAGACCTTTTTGAAATATCTCATTTTTTGAGCAATTTCATTAATCTAGGTGACTGATATGTGGAAAAACGGGAAATCCGAGAAAAACAGGAAAATCAGAGTTCTGAAAATGTAAAAGGGAAAATGCAGGAAAAGGGCTGGCCACTTAAGAAAATGACGAATAAACTCAAAACTTTAAGGGTCGCATTCACGAACAAAACGTAGACTTTGAAGCTTGTAAGTAGCTATTCATTTCATAGTCGTTACTTTGAACGAGAAATTTTCAGGTCACAGATTTTCTGTGAAAAGTAAACTTTGTGATCAGATGATTCCCAGAATAGCTGATATTAGAGATATACCAGTTCATTTTATTTATGTGAACTTTAAATTTTAAATCGTATCAGAAACACATCAAGATGCACATTAACGATTTTTATTTTTCACATATCGTTCATTACTAGTACGATCGTACTTACTTTTTTTTTCTGCAAAAAGTATTCTTCACGTGAATGAGCGGTTTATATTGCAAATGCTGTTTGTTTTGCAATAAATAGTTATATATACACACGCATACTGACTTGTAGGAGGAATATCAACGAATGACCAGTTTAAAAACGTGAAATGAGTATCATTTCCAGTGAAATCCTTCTAATCCGGCTGCGTAGGAATGAAGTGTCGTTTTACAGAAATCACCGGTTTACTGAAGTTCAGCCTACAGTAACGTTAATGAGACGAGTTTGTTTTCCCGTCATCGCAATAGACAATCGCTTATCCTCTATACTTCAAACTGCAGTCACCTGTGACGTTGAATGCGACTGGGAGTGATAAGCATACGCCGACGTGATGACTGGTTTAATACACGTCTTCTTACAAGTAGGCAGAGGCGCGCAAGCGCCCTGTGTCGAATTACTGAACGTGCCGGACTGGCACATGCCCAGATTATAGATTACTATATTTGCGTATTATGTTTATGGAATTGTATTGTCATAAAGAATTAGAAGAGCACCCACATTGAAAGGTTAAAGTGGGGAAAGTTTTGAAAAGAGGACGAGGTGTGTGGTCGGTACGTAAGTAAATCGAACGCCTAACCGTACTGCCTAATTCACAATGGCATGGTCATAGGCGTAAAAATCGAAGCGTAGGGATTTGCATTGGATGGAGAAAATGTGGTTGGGACTTTGCGTTTGGGGGTTAGAAAGGAGTTGACCGCGCGTGCCGGTCGCTTGTTGCAGATGACATCATGGAGGAGTTCCGGGCCAACGGGCAGGACTCTGAGTACTGCCCCGACTCGGAGGATGAGCTTCCGGGCGGGCTGCGGGGCCCCGGGTCTCGCCAGCGCCGAGGGAAGGGGCTGGGGCTGGCGGGGGGCGGGGCCATGGGGCGCGCGCTGCCGCCCCCGCCCCCGCCGTCCGCCGTGGTGGCGCAAGGGGTGGGAGTGGGGGCGGCGCTGGCCCTGGCGATGCGCGCGCCTCCGCCACCGCCGCCCCCGGCGGCCCAACCGCCGCGGCTCCCGTTGCCGCCCCCGGTCGCGCAGCCGGCGACCACCGCCGCCTCCACCATCGCGGCCCCCGCCCCCGCCGCTGCCGCCGCGGCCGCCGCCGCCGCCTTCGCGCTGGGGCTGCTCCCGCCGCCGGCCGTCGGCCTGCACTGCGCCTTCTGTCGCAACAACGGGGAGACTGTAGAGTTCTACTCGGGCCACATCCTCAAGGACGCCAAGGGGCGGGTGCAGTGCCCGATTCTGCGCGCGTACACGTGCCCCAACTGCGGCGCCAACGGCGACCGCGCTCACACGCTCAAGTACTGCCCCATGGGGGCCGCCGTGGCCGCCGCCCTGGAGTGGCCGCCCCCGCCGCTGCAGCAGGCGCCGCCGGCGGCCGCCGCTGCGAGGCCCCAGCCGCTGGGATCGGCGGGCACGGCCAAGGCGCTGGTGGCGATGGCGGCGGCGACCCCAAGGGTACTCTGCTCCAAAGGGCTGTCGTCCGCCTCGGCCGGCGGGCGCCGCCGCCGCTCGTACCGTCGCAGTTACTAGCTCCCTCCCCTCCGGCCCCGAGCCACCCGGCAGGCAGCCGGCCACCTCCCCTCTTTCTTTTCCTCTCTCCCTCGCACTCCCTTTTCCGGCTTACCAATTCTGCTTCAGGCCGCAGATGCTCCTAATGGAATTTTATTTCTTTTTTTGATATATAAATTGAGGTGAATTTTAATGACTGTGTATTGATTGTGAATTATTTGGTAAGGTCTTCTGGACCTAAATGGAATTTGCTTGATAATTATTACTATTATTGATCTTAGTTTGGTTTATCAGTTAACCTTGTGTAGAAATTAATTTTATTCATTCGTTGAAAAGTGCTTGCTGATATTCGTAATCATGCTTTTTTTAAGTTTAGCCTGAGCGCTGCTGAAAGCGGCGTGGCCGGGCCGTGGTGGCCATAATAAAGTAAATAATTGGAATATTTTTCAACTGCACTGTATATGATTCAATGTAAATTGCGTTGGTAATAAAAATGTGCATAAAATATTATTGGAGTGTTAAAATTTCTTAGTTTCCTGAACTGGTAAGGTTGCTTACAGATGTGGAGTATGTGAAAATGAATATTAGTTTCATATGATTTGGTTTGGGAGCTGCCAACAATTTACGTTGGCATCATTTGGATTGGTTTTGATCGGAAGGTGAACGAACATTACAGCAGTGTCTTGGCGGTCATTTCAAACGTTTGGGCATGTGACGGAAATACGATTGTAGTTGTTACCTAACAACGTGACACCGATACCAGATGCATTAACTCGCGACTGTATAAGCGTTATTTTTATTTTTTGAGTGGGAATTGCAATACAGAGATCAGTGTATAATAACCAGGGAACGGATTTTTATATAAATACATATTTACTAAATAAGATATCGATACTAATTTGCATTATGTTTGTTTCACAATGTGTAGAGTTGAAAAATGCTACTTTTTTTTTCCATAGTGGCGGCGATGGTGAAACGGTTAGCGTATTGGGTTGTAAAACCCAAGTTACCGGGTTCAAACCCGATCCGTGGATTTTTAAGGGCGAAAAAGTCCTTCGTACGCCTTCCTTTGGAGGGGAAGTAAAGCCGGCTGTCCCATGTTAGTAGATTTACTGCATGTAAAAGATCCTCAAACCTAAATGAAGCCACTGAGCTAAATTCAAATTGCCTGTTTCGTCGCCCAAGTAATACCTTCTCCCCTATAGGTGAAAGGAGCGTAACGAAATTTGCGTGGTCAGACGGAAGAGCAGGCCTCGTGGCCTGAGTCTCGCCACGTAAAATAAGGCATTCATTCATATTTGGGGTTTTGGTACATATTTGAATAAAATTTCTTATTTTTTCCATATTTCTTATAAAATTAGTCCATATGGCATATTAAGCTTAACAGAGACATTTCATTTAATATTAG
Organism: Teleogryllus occipitalis; assembly: GCA_011170035.1. Taxonomy (NCBI): domain Eukaryota; kingdom Metazoa; phylum Arthropoda; class Insecta; order Orthoptera; family Gryllidae; genus Teleogryllus; species Teleogryllus occipitalis. Next base: position 33,471 of record BLKR01003662.1, on the reverse strand, counting down.
AAATGCATCTCAACAACAAGGTCTGTGCTCCATTGAAAATGAACAGTGTACCATTGACTGATGTTTAGGCAACAAAATTTTTAGGTCTCTCAATTCAGTCAAACCTTAAATGGAACGTCCATTTAAATGAATTGAACACAAAATTAAGTTCATTATGCTACGCGTTCAGAATTCTTGCAAATTCAGTCAGCCTTCATACTGCTCGTTGTGTATACTTCGCGAATGTTCATTCCCGCCTGAGGTATGGCATAATATTCTGGGGAAATACATCTTATAGCTCCCAGACTTTTAGATTACAAAAACGAATTGTACGAATAATAACCAAATCCCACCCACGTGATTCATGTAAGCCTCTCTTCATTAATCTAGGAATTCTACCATTACCGTGTCTTTTTATTTACGAATCAGTGATTTTTGTAAAAAATGACTTGCTCAAGGGCGGGAATATTTTTTCAGAAAATGCCGAAGTCTATTACTATAACACTCGACGTAGAAATCATATTCATCAGGTGACAGTATCAACAGCTCATTACAAAAAATTCACATACAATACATGTACATTATTTTACAACACTTTGCCAGATGACATTAAACGATTAAATTCAATAGAAAAGTTTAAATCACAAGTGAAATCGTTTCTGCTGCATAACTGTTTCTATACAATTAGAGACTATACTGAGCATCACAAGAAAAGTAACATTATTTTTAACAATGATACATAATGCATTATTTACCATTTGGACTGTATAAATGAGTATAAACAACCTGTAACAACTATTGTACTACAGCTTCCGGGTCAATGACCCCCATCTCGATCAGGTTTTTCGTCCAGTTTCCCTGATCCATTGAGCAAATGCTGAGATGGCCCCTTGTTTTGCTTCTGGACATAAATGTAACTTCATTTTCTGTGCACGTCTTCTAGAATTCAGTGGGAAATACAATTATTCAAATTATCGTTTCCATGTTGTCGCGGCAGGAAGTAATAAGAGCCAAAATTTATTGCTTATTTGTCTTTGAAAATAGATTTTATTACATGGGAGTTTTTTTGTTGTTTTTTTCTCCCTTTCAAAATTCAAAATTTATTGCTTATTTACCCTTGAAAATAGATTTTTTTACATGGGAGTTTTTTTTCTCCCTTTCAAAATTCAAAATTTATTGCTTGTTTATCCTTGAAAATAGATTTTATTACATGGGAGTTTTTTTTCTCACTTTCAAAAATTCAAAATTTAAGTAGTATATGACTTAGTGTAGGGATCACAGAATTTTGAAAATGTGCACACAATTCACTTTTCCCCATAGCACGTCATACGCAGTTTTTAACTGTTTTTTTGACGTAAAATAAATAAATAAATAAATAAGGGCTTAAAAATTTTCAGTAAGTCCTTAAACATAAGTTTGTTCGAAAATGACGGAGAATTGACAATGGGAAAGTAAGTTAAGAAACTTAATATTTTAATTTATGTGAATAATAGATCCACTCTCAAGCTCTGAGACCCTGGCTCAGAGGTTTGAGTGTCCCGGGAGGTGAAGGGGGGGGGGGCTCGAGGAGGCAATGAACTATTGGGTTTGTTTGACAAATGACCCTGGGACTTCGATGGGCTGTGGGAAACGCACCTCGTTTCAGTATCCACACTACCTCTTCCCTCTCAAGCTGCCACCCGAAAATCGCATGACGTCACAGACTTGGATATCAAAATTCAACTTATACAGCTCCTCATTGTCAGTTACAATCAGTCAGAATACTGTGTTGGTCCAGTTCTAATAATCTCTCTAATAACCCAGTGTGAAATGTCAAAAGTAGCACAATCAGCCAGTATGAAAATAAGTTACATTTCAGAATTTAAAGATGAAGGTTTATCAACTAACAATAAAATATGATTTTATCAGAGTCATTTCTATCGTGTGTGTATATATATATATATATATATATATATATATATATATATATATATATATATATTTATAAAAATTATATGGTAAATATAATTTTTATCATTTATTTAACTCCATATTTTGATAAAAATAACATGTATATTTACACATTTCATGTATTTTTTAGTTCATATAAATCCTTTCCCTGATAACACAATACATTTCAAGAGAATGCTTAAATATTTTCTTTAAATTTTCTTTTAATATTACTTCTCTCTTAATAGATAATAATCTCTCTTAATAGATAATAATTAATAAGGCGAGATCAGAGTTTGTTCACAAACGTTTTGAACGGGAATTTGTATTCGAAGAGGAAAGGAAATTGCTGTTGCATGGAAATTTCAAAAATCGTGGGAAAATTGTGTTATTTCCTTACAAGAGGAGGGAGACCATTGCGTATTGATTCATAAGTATATGGCGTAAAATGGAAAATATTACTAAATTAGTATGCTTACAAATGCCGTGAGAAGGACGTCGCCTGAAAAATTAGTTAAATTCAACCAACTAACGATGACTTGGACTGCATGTGTAGGTCTTAACTAGTCTGTTCAGGATAATTGATTTCTCTGAAGGAGTTTTCTCAAATTGGAAAATGTACACTGGTAAACAAACGTAACATTTTTCTTTCTCAAGAACAAAAAAAGAAAACGAAGTAATTTCATTACAATGCTGACTTAAATCCGACAGGACATTTTTGCTACCTTAGAGCTTGCCAAAAAACTGTCGCTAGCTTAAAACTGCGACGTGTATGTAGTTGCAAGTTCAATTTTGGAGACGATGAGGCAATGTTCTTCGAAATACACACCAACATAATTTCTTTCAGAGGAATAATTCGTACTTTTCTGTATTCTTACACGCTAGAGGCGAGTCCTTTTTTGTGAGAATCTTTATTCCGGAAAGAGAGGGTGGGGTTATTGCTTTTTTCTGTTTCAGAGGGTCATTGGAAAGCAATAAATCAGCTTGCTAGGCTTCTTCCATTCCGTGAAGGCAGCTCCACACGTTCGGTATTCGGCGAATAGCGAGTGACCGCTCGCCGGATCTTGAATTGTGTGGGCGAGTTGCTTTGCAGTTTTCCGAGTAACGAACGTTCGGCGCTTGCCCTACCCACCGCGTGTCGGTCTTTTGGACACACCAAAGGAAACGAGTATTCGCCGAGCACATAAGCTGCTCGGGATTTGGCGAGTAAGAAGGTCGCTGCTCGGCGAAAACCGAATGTATGAAGCCGCCTTCAGACGAACTGAAGCACAAGACGGATACTACTGATAACCGATTCACGGGGAGCTGTGTTGGCAATACAGATACGGTTTGGCTGGTTGGCAAATCGCTGCTCTTACGGGCTAGTGTTCGTAGGACAAGTCACCCGCCCATAAGGGCATCATTCATTCCTCTGCCATGGAAGCAGGGATGGGGGCAGATAGCGCTCGGTCTTCTCATCAGTTGACTTCCCTGTCGGTCATATTTTTAGTATGCGTTTCGCGGTTTGTTTTTACGAAATAATTTTATACAATGGTATGTTCTTCGCAATATCTGCTTTTTCGGTTTATTTTACTTGTTGATAGTTAATTTAGTTGGACCGCTCAGTGCTCTTCCATTTCAGCTTCTGCAGCTTTCCCGTAATCGCCATCCGTAGCGTGCGTCTCAGTCAGGAATATTTTAATCGCTCTGCCTCCGCAGATCTCGAGTTCCGAGTATTCGATTCCCGGGTGTGCGAGCGGCGCCGACTTACTGCAAGAACGTGAAGAGCGATTGCCGCTTCTGAGCTACTGCCGGTTCTCACTACTCAATTCATGTCTAAAAGGCCGTTGATTAAGTGCGTGGAGTGATTATAGTAATTAACGAAGCGAGTATATAAAGGGGTGTATAATTGCATGAATAGTATTTTAAAGAAAACGAGCGAGGATAGCGAGTTTTCTGATATACTAAGAGTGCAGTCATACCCCTTTATACACATGTTACGTTCAATATTTTTTAGTTTCCATTTACGAATAATTCAAATTTTAAAAAATTCAAGCGCGTATTTTCCACTCGAGGTATGCATTTCATGACGTAGTATTGCTTGTGAAAAAGATCAATTTTAGTGAGCTTTGCATTGTTGTTTCCACAAAAGATTTGCAAATGGACGGTACTAAGCATAATGCGGATAAAATTTTAGAAGCTGACCAAGGCAAGAAAACATTACTTCCCGCGAAAAATAAAGACAGGTATGAGAATACAACATGTAAAAATATTGGGGAAAAAACTAGTCGTCTGACACCGTTTTGCTATGGCGTTCTTTTCAGAACTGGTAAACCAGGGTTGCCATCTGTCCTCCTTTTGGAGGACATGCCCTCCTTTTTTATCATTTTCTTCCTGATCTCCCTCCATTTAAATTTACATGGAATGTCCTTTTTGTTCTGTTGAATTAAAAATATGTTGGCATAATTTTAAAGTAATTTAATTAAACAGAGGAACTTGGTCTTGAATATCAACATTTTTACTCAAATAAAAGGCCTCCACAATAGATCATTAGGCATATTGTGATATAAAATGTATTTATACTTACTGTTTGGTGGATAAAAAAAGGTGAGCGCGTGGGCGAAGTTATTCAGTCGGAAGCTTTCAATTTTAATGACGCAAAGTCTGATATTTTCATTGTCTATACATCGTGAACTATAAAAATGTAAAATGTCCACCTTTTTTAAATAAAATATCCTACGCCGGGAAAAATTTTTTCGGTAACCTTGGGGAAACATAACTAACGTTTTAGGATTACATTCGTAATCCTATATCAAATGTTTTACATGTAAAATATATAATTAATTCACGTTAAATATTTTATGTTGTTCTATAAGTCAGCGAGCTTAAAGTTTACTTCCCCGATTTAGTTTTATTCATTCGTTGTGTACATGTAGTTGTTATAGGTACGTAATATGTGAAGATTTTTGTTCAGGTTTCATGCCCGACTGCATATACGTTAATTATATTTTTTATTACACGATTTGGCTCAGTTTCTGAATTCTGATTGATAGGTGTCGTTTTAATTGCACGTTTGAATTTTGAAAATAATTGTTTCGGTATGAAAGGCTTGAACTCAACACGGGAAGAAAATAGTGATTGTTATCACGTCCCTTCACCTTGCCCCTGAAAATTGATTTCTCAATGAAACAAGCACAGCTTCTGAAACTTTGTTCCGGGCACAAAGAGGTCAAGTTTCCCGTTAAATAGGTAAGTCACTGGATTATTTCTTTGTGCATGATGCTCTTTGTATAAATTGCTAATGAAGTTCTTTAGTATTCAGTGAAGCGTGTAATGTTTATTTTCCCATTATAAACAAATCTATCCTAAACATATTCGCAGTCATTGTTTCTCCACCTCACAACGTCTTGTGGTTTGTCGTATGAAACATGAATAATCTTTTTTATAGGATTTTTCTCTTCAAATTTGGTGAGAATCCTTATTGACGAACAATGCAACACAATAATAGATATATTTTACGAAAGAGATTGTTTTGTATCGTACTCTTAAATATCTTTAAAACCGTTAGTCGAGTTTGTTGCTAATTTTGGAACAATGCGTTTGTTACCACGTTTGAACCAATTTCATGAGAAATTTTATTATTTTCAAATCTTATGTTATTCAACATAAAATGTATAGGAACCATATTACTGGAAAACATTTTTCTTTACCTTTTAAGGAGTAAAAATCCTAATTTTCACCCCCTTAATAAAATGTCGAGACAAAAGCATCGGCGACAATTTAGCTCTGAGATTTTTCCGCAGATGAAACCTATATTGACTGGACTATATCGAAACGTCTTATTACAACAGTCGACTGGTTTACAATCTCTACTTTACAGCATATTTTTGGTAATTCGCCAATGTGCTCAAAAAATATGTTTTACGACTTATTTCGTAAATATAAATAGCAAATTGCTTTTGAAACTGATATTAGGTCGTATATTACCCGTACCTTTGTAAATTTGTATGATATTTGCAGACATCCACGTTAAACAAGGTTTTTATCATATAAGATCAAAAGTTACAGAGCATAAAGTGACATACTGTGTGTTTAATTTTAATTCAGTATAAGTACAAGACTCTCGTTTACCTAAGTACCCTTGGCAAACGGTGAATTTAGTATTCATTAAAACAAAATCACCGATCATTTCCCGAGACAAGGGGATGCGATGGAGCACACATTCCTTCATCTAATTACCTTCAAAAGACGTATGTTAGGACGAAAGTCCCCATAACAAATCAGACGATTGACTTCAAAAAGTCAGACTACTACAAAAACTAGATTCCAAACCGTAGATATTTATTTCTTAGTCCATTTACAGTGACTTTGCCCATTTCTACGCAGTACAAATAAATTGTGCGCGGGCATAGCTTTCCCCTAGAGAGCTTTGTTAGGTCCATGAAAAAAGTGGTGTTGTGTAGGAGTGGTCGCTTAATAGGAGAAAGGGAAAAGTCTTTTTTTTTTCTAAAATAATTGTCTATTACTAGGCATCGGATGTTTAGGAAATGTTTTTAATTTTCTAAAAGCATAAATTATGTAAACGAAACATTTTGACAAAGCTTTGTGTTTTTTATGGCGTATAAATGACTTAAGAATTATTTATTATCTTTTTAAATGCATTTCAACACATTTATATCTACTTCATTTGGATTAAAGAAATAGTTCTCGGTTTTAGTACTTCCAATAGTCAATTTTTTAAATTAATTCTGTTTATTTGCAATTTATTTCTACGGAAATGTTAGGCAAATGATTTAATAGTAATATGACATTCAACAGTAGCATCCCTATTTAAACAAATCGGTGCGTTGTATCTAGCGGTTTACGGCGCTGTAGTTGTTCTTTCAAATATCTTGTTTCTTCGCTATTGTCTAATAGATAATTAGCAAGATTATTTGGATGATTTTCCAGTCGTGGGAGGCATTTCTGACTCGCGGACGTTATTTTTTCTTTGATGGCCTTGATTTGAAGGTCGTTTTGAAGTACTTCATTGCTGACACACCAGGGTACGTTTCTTACTGATCGAAGATATTTTGACTGGAATCGCTGAAGAATTTCGAAGTTGGAGGCGCGGGCTGAGCCCGAAAATTGAATGCCGTAGGTCCATATGGGTTGTAGGATACTTTTATATATAAGTATTTTGTTTGACAACGATAGTTGGGAGCGTTTACCGATTAGCCATTGGTAGTTTTTAATTCTAGTTCTTTTCTTTTTTATATGACCTTCCACGTTAATGTTCTATCCAAATGATTACCAAGTATTTAAACCGGGAGCGGTAGCTCAGTGCATCAACTGATGTCACTGCTGCGCCTCTGACCGGGCTAGGTTCGAGTTCTGACGGCGGCAGGATTTTCGACACTAGCTTTTCAGCTAGGTCGAATTCAGTCGCTGTCTGGAGGAGAATTCCAGCGGCCGGCTGCTCTGATCGGCAGTTTTCTGTGGTTTCTCTGATCAACACCAGGTGAATGCCGGAGCAGTACCCTACCAAACGGGCCACGGACCGCGCGCGATCTGTCCTTCTTCCTTGTCCTATCCTCTCCCCTTACACACACACACTCTCCCTTTACACTAACAAGCATTACACTATCATATTTTCCGGGAGACCGGTCGGGAGCTTAGAGCTTGTCCCGGCTGGGGCGGTGCCCTGCTGGTGGGAGAGTCCTGGTTAGGGGGAAACCCCAGTAGCCGACGGTAGGTCGACGCCGGATCTCACCATCCAGCGGGGGAAGATCACCGCCATCTCCCGAGAAAAAACATGCACTACACTAACGGGACTAATGACCAAAGCAGTTGACGCGCCCGGAAGCACGAAAAAAAATCAATCAAAATCAAACCAAGTATTTAACTTCATTTCTTGAAGGGATCTGTTTTTTGATATTGCTGGACAGTCGCCTTTTCTTAGAGTGAAGGTCACATGATTAAATTTTAGTACGTTGATTTGAATGTGCCAACGAGAAAGCAATTGGTTTATTATTTTTAAGTGGTTTTCTAGTGCTTCTGATGCTGCTTTGCGATCTAAGCTGGATGCTAGCACTGCCGTATCATCGGCGAAGGTGACTTACATTGTTTGATGTTGGTAGATCTTTAGTGAATATGAGATACAATATAGGTTTCAACACACTTAATTGAGGGACTCAGACTTCTATTGTTCGAAATGAGGGCAGGGTTGTTTTATATTTTACTTGGAAGAATCTATTTGGTAAATATGATTTGGCAAGGGTGAAGACATAGGATGAAAATATTTTCTTGATTTTATACAATGGCCCTTGGTGCCATGTTTTGTCAAAGGCTTGTATCACATCTAGAAATACTGAAGAATAATATCTTCTATTTTCAAAGTCTTCGTTGAACACGTTAACTATTCTATGAACTTGTTCAGTTGATGATTGTTATCGGAATCCAAATTGATGGTCTGGAATCAGGTCGTTTTCTTTTAAGATTGGTAGAATTTGTTTCAGGATGAGTTTCTTAAGGTGGTTAGAGCGAGATACGTGTTATGTTTAACATGCCTTTTTTATTGTACTAATCGAAAGATGAGAGGTTCGTCTATGTTCTGGTAAAATTTGAAACTGTTTCACCGTCTAGTTTTTGAGAAATGAGACCGTAAAGTTTGTCGTTTTAACATGGGCTCTTATGGCGACCCGACTGAGCCGACCAGAAATTTTAAAATTGTGGGAAAACTAGCTGTTGAAAATGTTTTAAAAAACTCTTCCTTAGGTAGCTAGCATCTCGAAGAATCAACATGCGCAATTTGAAGGACATCTACCGTCTCAAATAGGAGAAATACGCAAAATTGTAAGCCTAAATCACTCCAAAGAGAGACATTCGCGCGCTTTCTACAGGGACGGGCCGGTAACGCCCAACTCGGCAACACTGTTCGCGTAGCGCGCTTCATTCAAATCGAGTGACAAGTCTCCGGCAAGAGTTCTTACATTCCTCTGGGTCTTCTGGGTCCAATTAAAAGATCCTCACTCCTGGAAAACATTGCCTTTGTATATAATCAGATATTTAAATTTGATGGATAAAAGCATTTGTGCGTTCTGAATGAAAAACTCAATTCAGTTAATATTCCAAATGATCACGTCTTTTCTTTTATATTATATGAGCTGTATAAACAATCTTGTATGCTATGAAAAAGTATGAATTATAGACAGGCCCGCGCACAGGATTAAGTCCTCAGCGGAATAATGTATATTTTATATTTATATTATTTGTATTTATAGTTTGCAATAAATAAATAAATCACTTTGATCAAGAACACCTAGAGGTGTAAGCTTCCTGTTGTACTGGGAAACAGGAAAGGGCCTGCAGTTTATGATGATGATTCATTGTGATTCAACTTTACGAGCAAATGGGTAATTTTGAGAGTTTATGGAAATATTTATACATTTATTATAGCATTATTTCAGTTTGAGCTCTATAACAGATTTTTTCATTTTAGCTCCTGAACAATGATTAATTATTTGAAAATAATTCATATTCTCTTTTTCATTATATGAGATACGCAGTGGATACTGGACTCGAAGCAACAAACTTTTGCATGTGTCAGCACCTCAATCAGTAGAACTACTGGGGTGAGAATTCAATTCACAAAGGTATTAGAAATAGCTGGTGTTAATTTCAACCATTCAAGGTATAAATGTAGAGCTGGATTTCCCTACTAGCAAAATATGAAAGCTTGGGACTCCTTTCCCTATGCCTGGATTTTTGGAAATAAATATTCTTTAAACTTCAAGAAATGTTTTTATCTGAATAATAATCAATCAAATATTTTATTGAACCATAATATTTGAATTTAAAATAAATTGAATGAAACAATAAGAAACGAAACATGCATTTATAAATGAGAAATTGACAATGGAACTTTCAATTTTTAAGCTATTTGTTAATTTACATTTGTGTTTGTACATGGATTTATCTTATCATAATTAGTGATTTTTAGTTAAAGTTTTTTTTCTGGAGTGCCCAACACAGTATTATGCTTCAAGACCCACTGTATATAAAACCAACCAAGGGTAATTTGATTGAAATAGTAAGAGGAATTATAAATTCAATCCTAGGTAGTATTAGTATTTTAACAGAAATCCCTTTTCTCTGTAGCACTATTTTGTCAAACCAATTGCACTCCCAGCACAGTAGTAATGCATTTTGAATGGGTTTCCTGTCTTATTTACAAAAACATTTAAATCCATTTTCATGTAGAACAACTATTACAAAACACCATTTCATATGGAAATCTCTTTTGCAGATTTTATCTCCAATGATACATCTTATTACTGAGGGTCTAAACGATACAGCTCAGATTTATATGATCCAGTGAGTTAATTTTACTATCTTTAACTTTACCCAATTTTTTTATTTTTTTAAATTTTACTAACTTTACACAATAATCTGTATCAAAGTTAATACCTTTAACATTATATCAAATTACACTGAAAACTTTTAAATCAGCAAATAGCTTCTACTCATTACTTTTTACTGCTGAAAATATGGTACTTTGCAATTGAAAAATAGTTCCAAAATTTCAACCAATCAAAAGCTATTAAAACAAAATCTGATCCTTCAGTTTCATTACAAAATCAAAAATAAAATTATTAGAGGAATATCAGAAACAATGGTTTGGGATAAGGAAGAGTTGATGATTAGGATATCTGTTAACTTACAATATAAAACTATATACAAGATTGGAAAGAACCAAACTACTGATCTTTTTGTTAAGCAATCGAATAAACTATCACTGGCTCAGGTAATTAAAGAAATAAAAATTAGAGAGATACAAGCTTTGAAAATATTTGAAAACTTTTTATTATGTTACTGTGTGACATTGGGAGGAATTATTTTACTTTACTGACCAGAAGCAATCAAAGGATTCATTCCAGCATTTGCTCAAAGTATCCTGGAAACTGGACAAAACCAGGACCGGAATGACTGTACATATCAATTATGACAATATGGCAAGAAAAAAATGACAATATGAAAAAATAATAATGACAATAAGAAATAATAACAATATGAACAAACACTAAAAACACACACACACACACACACACACAATTTCCTCAACTGTTCTGGGAAAGTTTCTCTTCCAGAAATCTAAACATTGTTCAAAACACGTGTCATAAGAAATCTTGCACCGAATGCAGAAAACTGAAGCCAAACCACGTTGGATTTCCTTTTCCATGAAGCGAAAACATAAGAGGAACATCGCACGTATCGCACCACATGGTTTCAGCAAGCAACTGATTATCTACAATTCGTCGCCCCACGTTTTCTACATACTCCTCTCCATTCTTCTTTGAATGTTTCTTCATACGATGCCTTTCTTGAAGAAGCGTAGAACACCTTCGTCTTCTCTCAAATTCAGCTTTGGAAACAAATCTTCCTCCAATGCGCTCAGACATTGTTTACCGCGTGTCGACTAGGCACCGAACAGTACAGAAACAGTATTCAAAATGAATGAAAACAAGGACAATTTGAAGCAGCATGAGCTCTGCGCAGGTATACCAATATCACAGACTTACGGCGTTGCCTAATTTATCAAAGACATTTCACGATACTCAAAATGAGGAGATTTCGGCCATTATTAGTGATCACTGTAAAAAATATGTAGATATATGTCCATAATGTTACTTTTTGTAATTTTGATCTTGCTAATGGTTAAATAGTGCTTTTTTATATTCAATCTATGCCTCAAAATGATTTAAATCATTCTTTGGCTAAAAATCGATTTTCAAGGATAAATAAGCTGAATTTTGAAAGGGAGGTAATAAAATCGATTTTCTAAGCAATAAATTTTGAATTTTGAAACTAGTCAACGATAGGTCTTTATATAATATTGAAATATTTTTATTTTCTATCTATATAACACAACTAATTCGTATAATTAAATAAAACTCTTAATAGGAATCCCTGGTTTGTTTATACATGTTTTACAATACCCACACGTCTCACAAATAATTATTATTGAATGCAAAATGGACTCTCTATCTACTAGGGAATATCTCGCTCTAACCACCTTAAGCAGCACTTACGAGAGAATCAGTAACATGCTGATGGGTCGGTAGGACGTCAGATGATGGGATCTTTCTCGGGTTTTGGAAAAACTATAACTTGCGCTATTTTCCAGTGTGGAGGGAAGTCGGATATTCTTAGTATTGCATTAAATATTGAGGAAAAAAAGTGCTATTTTCTTGTGTCTAAGTATTTTGTGTGTACTCAATATTGTCATTATGCTGGTCATATTCTATTTTTTAAGAGCGCAAACCTCGCTTTTCTCCCACTTCTTGACTCAATTTGAAAAAAATCATCAAACGATGGATCTTGGGTGAGAGGTGGATTCAGATTCCGGGCGCAACTGCAACACTCGCGTGTTACGGGGAAAGTCGATAACCCTGACATCCGAAATTGACAGTCTACCGCACCAGATGTTCTTCCAGGGAAGTAAGTTAAGAAAGGCTGTGTTAATTCAAAGAATTAGGTCATATTACTATACACCATCTAATTAAATGAAATTAAGCTGAAATGGGTCGAGCTGTTGTGATATTGTATCAGTCACCAAGAGTTCGTTACGTGATTCCACGTCCTCGGATTTACTCGAGAATGAAGCTGAGAGACCGGACATGTCGCGCAAATGCGTGTTACAACATGACCAATGTCAATTTCAACTATTGAAAATTCGGTGTACATTAATAATTAAAATTTAACCGAAAGTAATCTCTTAAAAGAAGTAAATGAAGAAAATTGCTACTATGGGGCTGCTTGCTGGTCAGGGAGACGGGTGGTCTGTTCGCATGCGATATAGTATGGGTTTCGGTGTCGGTTCCAAAAACAATCTGTTGTTGAGAGGGGTGGTCTGTCAGGGAGGTTTTTCTGTTTTGTGACTGGATCATCATCGTTTTCTGAACCTTTCTCTCTACCTCTCCCCCTTCGTAGAAAAAAGAATCAGGCTCGTCTGAAGGGAAAAAGCGGTACTAGGAGCCTGTGGCGGTTGGTGCCGCACGAACTAGGTTGTTGCAGACATACGTCATTCCTAGGGCTCGGACTTTCAGATAAAAACATATTTTTTCATTTTAATCTTGAGCGGTTGAAGTTCAATGGAAATTCAATAAGCGCCCAATGATTTTCGTATACCAAATTGCACATTACAAAAAAATAAATATTTTGGTTAAGTTGCATAAAATAAATATTTTCGTCAAAACAAATGTTATTACCCGTTTCGGGTAATGTTATATGAATAAATTAATATTTTGAGTATTTTCACGTTTAATACTTCGTGTAAACACGTAATATAAGACGTTTGACTACTTCTAATCACCGTAATCACCGCACACTCAAAACAGCTCGCACAGAACTCGTCCACGAGGCATACCAGTATACGCAACTGTGCCATCTATTTTCTTAATTTCATATACCTCGGTGGCTGAAATCCATCACGGGCTTCAGAAGTGCTGCTCCACTTGCCGGTGTTGGGAATTATTTGCAACACAGTAGAAAAATTATGGGATATACGCAAAGGCCGGGGTTCAGGGGGGGGGGGCAACAACTCGCCTCCCCAATGTTGGGATACGTTTTTTGAAAATATTTCATTTCACGGAACTTCAACTTTGTGTCATAAACGATTTGCTTTTTTCTGTATTTTAGGAAGAAATTTAATAATAATTAGGCGAACAATAATTTTTTTAAGATGAGCTAATACGGTACATTATTAAATTGATGAACTTGTGTTCAGTAGTATAAATCGCGCGTTCAGTGTCACTGTGAATATCCCATATTAATAAATCATCTTTCAATTATATTGCTTTTAAACTTTATTTACTTAGAAATTTAATAGTTTCGTGCCTAAAATCACGAGTCATAACACTCGAATTAACATATATTATGATTAAATAAATTATTTCCATTACAAATTTCCTAGCGTTCTTAAATATTTCAAATGCCAAAACATAGCTGCTTCTCAAGAAATGTTTCGTGGGTCTGCGGTGCGATAATAATCATGAGTTTTTTCAACAGTCCCGTAATCTATGGAATAGTAGTCGGCAAACTGAAAACTTTAGGCGTTGTCCATGTACAAAAAACGATTTTCTTTAACGAAACTAAAAAAAGAAGAAATCTGTCTACGCTGCGAAACGTACAGATTCAAAAAAGACTGACTTAACTTTTCTGTGATCCGGCAGTTCTAGCGTGAACGTACAGGTGTCAGAGACAAAAAACTGCACGTTTACAATTTTTGAAACAGTGACAATATACGGATGATGTGTAAAACGATTTATTATATTATTATCATTATTATTAGTAGCAGTAGTAGCTTAGTAGAAGTTGCAGCAACTTGCTGAATGACACTGCACAAGGCAGATTATTATATTATGTTTTTTCATTATACTGTAAAGGTCAATCCATTTATAGTGGTCTCAAAATTATTCAGCTCTGGTTTGTTCTAGCATACTAGATTAAAAGGCAATGGATTCAGTATACTCCGGCCTACAAATCGAAATATTATTTACCTACCTTCTACGTTTTTATTCGAGAAATATTTGCAATTAAATCTATGGAACGCGAATGAACCAAGTTCGATTTTCAGAGTAATTTCTTAAAGAAGGAATAGAATCTCAGCCTTAATTTTTTCTGTGCTTTTACACATAGCCGTATAGTTACTTTTTGTAAAATATCATTAGTAATTAACGTACCCCTTGAAAATTACATCCTCTTAAAAATTGGAATTTTCGATTTTTCCAAATTTACAACTGTAATATCTCTGTTGGGGGAGCAGAGAAAAATACACAAGTTGCACACATAGTAGATCGCTATGATACCAAACTTCAGTAAAAAATTCAATTTTTAGATTTAACTCAAAGTATTTTTTAAAAAATTGTAAACTTTCCCAAAAAGCTTGAGCGGACGTTCAGACATGCATTGTATTGAGATGTATTAGTTTCATACAACTAGTTTTCAGTATTCGCTTTAACTGCAGGTTACCGATTTCAATTTAGGTTTTCTCCTTATACTAGTTCATGTCACTTGAATTGCATAACAGCGACTGAGAATATCTGTACTAGAAATTTTCGCTGGGGCGCTAGCACAAACGCGTCGACTAACGCAAATGCAATGTGTGCGAGGGTGGTGAGGAATGATCCAGGGGCCGTGGATCCCTAAGATATCCATCATTTCTCAAATTATTCAAAACAATTGAGTGGTACATAGAACGACAATGATCCATCGGAATGGTTAATGTCTCGCCTCGTAGAAGAAAGTTGGCTGCGCACAATTTATTCCTACAGTGCAGAAAGGATCAGTTTCCTTGTAAATAGCCTTAAACATATATTTACTGTGATAAGCCAAGAACCACGGGTTTAATTTGAATGCTAAAATCGGCATTAGCGTTAGTAACAATGGAATTGTTCGCAACGTCGGAAATCAAATAATATAAGTTGTTAGGTCAACCAATAAACAGTGTAGTATTCGGTGCTTGGTGTCAACGCTATTCAGATGAGGAGACATGGCCCCGAACAGATTATATGCAAAAGGTCTGGAGAGGGCATTGAAACCCGTGATCTTTCAGAAGGGCGCAAGGAATCAGTCTCTTGAGAGATATTGAAGCGAACAGACGTAAGCCATTGGTGAGGTGCGAATAATTGTTCAGCATAGGCTGGGGTATTATTTAAATGATAGTGAGGCGGGAACTTATAGCTTGGTATTGTGCAAATATTCGTATTGAATTGTAATTGTAATTTTTATTTATGTTGGGAAATTTAAATTCAAATTTACTCACTGTTTCGAAGGGATGTATATTAGTCTAGCTCTGTAGATGGGAGGAATTTTCGATAAAAATAGATGAAGGTAGGCAGTCGCTCGTTAAGTGTTTCATACGAAGCACAGCAAGGGATAGTCGCGGCCGCGTATTGATTTTATGGAAACTATTAAATACCAAATCGTTGAGGACGTTGTAAGGAATTGTAATTGATTCTAATGATTGATCAATGATTGATTCTAATGATGATAATTGAAGAACGCGATAATAGGGATATCAAGGGCATTCAACGAACAACATTCTGCTAATTTAACCGATAAGCCATTGAGAAGACTTTGTAGTAAGCGTACAAACTATTTTCAAACCCGTACGGTATTTTCACGTTTGTTCAAGGAAAGTAATTATTCATGAGCTCAATAGAAATTTTAAATATTGAAGAATAAATGTTAAAATTTTATTGTTGAAAAAGTCCGATAATTTGTATTTGTGGTCATCAATTAAATAATTGGTTTTAATCAATAAAACACCCAGGAATCGTGATTCTGTATAGAATTACACGCCCACGTGCAACAGGTAAGGAGTAAAATGTTGAATGTCGAAACCCCTGATTAAATTGAAAGTAAAATTAGTATATTATTGTTGACATTGAGAGGATTTATGAGAATAGCACGAGGGCAACGGTAGAAATAACAATATTAATAATAGCAGTGGAAATAATCCCTTTCATAAGATTGGTAGTTGTAGATAACACCTAGAGCTAGTAATATTGAAAATAACGAAGAACGAA
Organism: Teleogryllus occipitalis; assembly: GCA_011170035.1. Lineage (NCBI taxonomy): Eukaryota > Metazoa > Arthropoda > Insecta > Orthoptera > Gryllidae > Teleogryllus > Teleogryllus occipitalis. The sequence continues at coordinate 17,014 of BLKR01003662.1, read as the reverse complement.
GGATATTTCTCATTACGGTTTCGAATGAACTTTTAAAATTAAGAATATTTCGGAATATTTTATTTTTTAACAGTCTCTAACAAAAGCTGTTCTTTGAGGGCATCTATAGCGGTTTAATTTTTAGTACTAGTACTAAACGTTAGACGATGCTGAAGTGTTCAGAAAAACTTGTAAATGCTTCAAAGGAAAGGAAACGCCTGATCGCATCAGCTACTACTGACCTTAATTGTATCATTAAGTGATTTTGTACACTTGAATAAAATTGCAATGAAAGCCAGATAGGCTGTCTAAAAATACTGTAAGAAGGTGATCATGTATTAAAAACATAAAATCGGGTCATTTTAGTTTTTGTCACAACGATAAATGGGGCAAAAGAGGACGTTAAACACTATTTTGTCACAAATGTTTAGCTTCGGAAATTAAAATTAGATAAAAAATAAATACTATAATTTTCATGAATTACTAGTATTAAATTCATGCCAACCAAAGAATCCCTTAGAAAGGAATATTAAAAATAAAAAGTTTTAAAAATAACATTTGTTTAATTTGCACTTTCATTCACTAGTAGGTCAGTATCTGTCAATTAAGATTACATTCTAAGTCGCACAGAAACTCAGAAGCAGAAAATTAAATTATTAAATTTCTTCCTAACTATATCGTTAGCGATAAAGCATATACCGTACAAGTTGAAATGAAGCCAGAACTGCATTTTCTCTTCCTAGAAACCACTACAGACTCTCTAAATACTCTTGTTAAATATAAACGTGAACTATTATGTGGCACATGAGCACGATATCTTGCCGTAGTCAATATTTTATAAACAAATGCGAATCAAATGGAATACATTATGATAAATATAATATTGTTGACGTCATTTTCTGCTGAGAGGTCGTCACAAAAAAGGCACATTTTCCAGTTCCTGTCAAAAGAATACGGGACAGAGACTCAAAATAAGGGACTGTCCCGGCTAATATGGGGCATCTGATCACCTTGTGTATGATGCACGTAAATGATTTTATTTTACGTCTTTCTTACTTGCAAAATCAAATTTCACTCCTACCACTCGTATCATAAATAACTATTTTCAGGGATACCTTTATCCCTGTGTAAATGCATGTGGTGTCCAATACCTCGAGAACGCTAAGAACTCTGAGAAAAACTAAGTACAAACATGGCCGTTTTAACAGCATTGGGGACCCTTGGGCCTACGTTAAGTTGCCCCCTTATTATTGATTGATTTTTTTCGTGTTTCCGGGCGCGACAACTGCTTTGGTCATTAGTCCCGTTAGTGTAGTGTGTGTTTTTCTTGGGGAGATGGCGATGATCTCCCCCCCCCGCTGGATGGCGAGATCCAGCGCCGACCTACCGTCGGCTAGCGGGGTTTTCCCCTAACCAGGACTCTCCCACCAGCGGGGCACCGCCCAACTCGGGACAAGCTCTAAGCTCCCGACTGGTCTCTCGGAATACGTGGTAGTGTAGTGCTTGTTAGTGTGTGTGTGTAAGGAGAGAGGATAGGACAAGGAAGAGGAAGGACAGATCGCGCGCGGTCCGTGGCCCGTTTGGTAGGGTACTGCTCCGGCATTCGCCTGGTGGTGATCGGAGAAACCGCGGAAAACTACCGATCAGAGCAGCCGGTCGCTAGAATTTTCCTCCAGACAGCAGCTGAATTCGACCTAGCTGAAAAGCTAGTGTCGAAAATCCTGCCGCCGCCAGGACTCGAACCTAGGGCCTCCCGGTCAGAGGTGCTGCAGAGACATCAGTTGATGCACTGAGCTACCGCTCCCGGTCCCCCTTATTACTTTCACCTTCCCCGCCCCCAATTTAAAGACAAGTTTTGTTAAAAAAAAAATAAACCTCGCCTCACTGATATTTTCGTATCAACCACCAACATTTCATATTATCAATATTATCTAATGATGCGCGTCGCATCACTCCGTTATGCCAATTTTTGCGTATAGTTAAATCATACATCACTTTTTATACGGTTTTTATTTCATTAAAAAATTAATATTAAATATTTTGTAAGCACTACCGGGGGCCCTAGGCTCGGGCCCGTGCGTTTACACGGGCCTAAGTACAATACTACAGTACAGTACAATACTTCATGAGATGTATATTGTACGTACACAGTTCTTTGCGATCGGATTTCGTCTGGGGATTCATGCTGAGTACAAGTGTTCCAAGACCCAACGGTCGCGACTGAACACTAACCGTTTTGTTTCACAAATTTCGACACTTCTTGCTCTCGAGACTTAACATGCTCGAAGCCATAATTTGAGCACATTGTACGAAGATAGGACCAACGATATGAAAATGATAATTCGGTGGGGCTCATGGCTTTTGCAATCCGAGATGCAAGTCTTCTAACTTATGGCATAGTTACTAGAAGGCAAGAAGGAGCTCTTACTCCGCTCCTAAAAATTGAGTAAATACAATTTTGCACCATATTTGATTGATAAGTGATTCTTGGTGCGCCAACGGCTAATGTTATTAGTCCCGTATGTGTAGTGCATGGCTTATCGCGTGAGGTGGTGATCTTTCCTCGCTGGATGGCGAAATTACGCGCTGACCGAACCGTCAGCTTGCGGGTTTATTCCTCAATCGGGTATCCCCGACAGCTAGGACAAATTATAAGCACCCGGCGTGTGTGGTAGCGTAGTACGTGAGTGTGTAATAACGGGGTGGGGAGAGGAAGGAAAGATCGTGCGCGGTCTGTGGCCTGTTTGTTATGGACTGCTCCGACACTTGCCAAGTGTTGATCGGAGAAACCACGGAAAACTGCCGATCAGAACAGCCAGGTCTGATGAATACTAGAATTTTCCTCCAGACAGCGACTGAATCCGATACAGCTAGTGTCGAAAATCCTGCCACCATCGTCGGGACTCGAACCTAGAACCCCGATCAGAGGCACTGCTGGATGGCTTAATTTTAAATTTTAGATTACGAAAAATTTTCGCATATTAGAGAAAACTGAACGTACCAAAAAAATATAAAAAAATAGAACGTTAGAAAAAGTTTCACGTAAGTAAAAAAAGAAGAAAAAGAAAATTGGAGGTTTTTCCACGTCATGCGATGCTCTTTTGCTGGGAAATAATCACTTTTCTTTGTTGAAATTTGGTCAATGAGATGACGAGCGGAGTTTGTCCAGGAAAGTGATACTCAATAACTCGGAAGATGGCACATGCGTGATAGAGACTTCGGCAAGGTCATTGTACAATATGTGTAGATGTCTTGTACTGTAGAAATCGATTTTTTTTTCAGGCAACGCAAGGCTTATAATCCATTTGAAGTTCAGAACTTCATTACTAGGGCCCGGAATTTTAGGTTTTGTTTTTTTCCCACAACACTAACAGGTTTTTAAAAATGAAGAATAGGTTTAAAATTATGTATCATATATATAGTGTATGTGTGTGTGTATAAACATTTTAGAAAATCCATTTTAATTTTTTAAAAGGTTTTATGAGTAAAAAGTAATAAGAGCACGTACTTTTGTAATTTTTATGGTCCGAGTTCGATTCGTATTGAAACTTTCAAATTACTATTGATTGTTGGAGTGTGTGAACAATTGCGACAATGAAATACACAAACACACGATACAGTAAACAAATCAACATTCAAAACTATACAGTAACAGTAAACAAATAAACAATCAAATACTCAAAAGAATCTGGATCACACGACAAATTACTTGGACCTGAGTTGATGACAATAAATTCCCAAACATTTTCCAAGTTCTCTACTACAAAACTATTCGTATACCTAAGAATGCGTTTGCATGTAGAAAATGGGCGCTCTATTTCACATGAAGACTTGGGATATTTCATTGCTGCAATTCATGGAGGTCCCCTAAATAACTTACCATTGGCAATTTCCCCTCTAAAATTGAACGAACCCTTTTCATTGTCAAATATTCTGGATATTTTTCAAGAGCGAGAGGTAATTGAGGTTATTTCTTGTACAGCCACAGTAGCTCTCTTCTACAGACAAGTGCCCATGTGTAATAAGTTAAGAACCCTGGGGTTAGTTTAAATGATAAAATCAGCATCCAGCGTTGGAATAATGGCAAGGTTTTCAAAATTCGGAGGTCAAAGAATACGCGTTGTTAGGACAAACGATCAACAAAGTTTAATATTCCATGCTTGGTGTCATAACACTATGCAGATGGTCACGGCGCCGAACACATTACGTGAAAAAGATGTGAAGAGGGCGTTGGAAGCTATAGTCTTGTGAAAGGACGCATGGGATCATTCTCTAGGAAAACATTAAAGCGAACGCACGTAAGCGGTTGGTGGGGTGCGAACGGATTTTCAACATAGGCTGGGTATTGTGTAAATGATAGTAAGTCGGGAATTTATTATTAGTTTGCCGTTTGAGAGCTTGTTATTGTTTAAGTAGTAAATTGTAATGGGAATTTTTATTAATGTACTTGCTGGAGTTTTGGAAATATACACTCTGTGTTTCGAGGGGATGTACATGAGGGTAGCTCCGTAGATTGACAATTGTCAATAAGTAGCTGAATATAGTCAGTCGCGAGTAGGTGTTTCATACAAAACGCAGGTAGGGAAAGTCGCGACCGCGTATTAATTTTGTGAGAATATTAAGTCCTATTACTAGCAATCGTTGAGAATATTCTGGAACAATTTTTTAAATTTAGGCAAGGACGCGAGAATTGGTACACCAAGGATTCCATGGACAACGTTCTGTTAGTCAGCCAAGAAGCCGTCTATCAAGATACTATACTAAGCTTGCGAACTATAGTCAAACCCGTACGGTGTTTTAATGTCCTATATCGTAAAGTAAATCTCATGAGATCGAAAGAAATTGTAATATACATATAAGAATAAATGTTAAATTTTTATTGTTGAAAAAGGCTGATTATTTATATTTGTTGCCATTAACCTAATAATTGGTTTCAATCAATAGAACTTCCAGGAATCGTGATTCTGTATAGAATTACACGTCTACATGCAACAGGTAAGGAGTAAAATGTTGTGTGTCGAACCCATGGTTAAGTTGGAAGTAAAATTTATTAAGTCAGTGTTAGAAATTTCACAAATAGCTAGCCCACCGTGGAGCATGAGAAAATAAAATTTCACAAATGATTCCAATGTTCTCCTCCAGCATTATGGATGAAGATTTCAAACACAATTTCTGGGCGTATCTCGAATTATACACGCCAGGGTACTTTGGTCGGTTCTTTTTGTGTAATGCGAGATGAAATTTCCAGGCATGTTTGAATCCAACCTTCCCACAATATTTCAAATGAATAGACCAAAACTATGTTCTTTCATCTACTAATAACCAATGTAATTATCACCAATATATTCCCTTATTTCTTCCATTTTATTTTTCTACGGAGAATACAAATTGTTTTTTTTTCTTGACGGAAGTTGATTAATGGATTCATCTGGTATTTCCCTTCCGCTGACATACTCCAAAAGTAACTTGAATGTCTCCTTTTTTAAAAGAATCCATCAGACATTAGGTCTTAAATTTTTTTGGCATTGCGTAAATGCTCATTAAAATCTTTTTTTTTCCTTCACCATAGACGACCACAGTACTTTTATTATTTTTCTTCTCTCTCCCAGCGATGTTGTCTTTGTGAGGAGGATAATTTATGTTGCATCAAATAAAACTGTTGCTCGTATTTCACCTGCCAAAAAATTAAAATACATATTAACCTCAGATAAAATCGAAAACGCACGCACGTTTTGACGCAACAAAAGTGACCCTCCACCCTTTCAAAAAATAGATTCAGAGATTTGTCCAGTCTTGCAGGTATGTATCCAGATTGATTGAAATTAGTGCCACGAGAAAACGAGAAAAATAAAGGCAAAATATAAAAAAGAGCAAAATGAAAATCTATTAAACAACTCGAGAAGTACAATTAAGTGATTCCTATAGTTAAGTCATAAATCGTAAAAATAAAAAATAAAGCATTTTACCCAACCTCCGGGCTCTAATAGTTAAGTGTCCTTTCCACTTTTGTACCCGAAGAATTTGGTGGATGATGAAATCTCCCTCAAAATGAAAACTGTGTTTTGCTTTGAACCTGGCAACAAAAACTTTGAACTATTCTTGAAATGTTATTAAAGAATGTATTGCTTTTCTATTTGCTATCCTGCTCAAGACATTAACATCACAGAGCAGTATTTATTCTACAGGTTAGCAGAACAGTATTATACTTCGATTTTTTTAACGTGGAGTCTCAAAGTCAAGCACGAAAAAGAGGGAGAGAAGGCAAACTCCAATAGGGAGCTGCAACGTCACTACAGCTCCCATCTTTACGGCTTCTTTCTTACATCAAAAAGACATGTCCGGGGAAAAAGAGGACGTATCATAGCCCGATCAGCACACGTCTTTCTGTTACATCTGATCTTAGACACTCGACTGATTGATTTGTGATTCCGGGCGCGTCAACGGCGAAGGGCATTAGTCCCGTAAGTGTGGTGTTTTTATCGAGAAGGTGGCAATCTTCCCCGCAAGGTGGCGTGACCTACGCCGACCTACACGTCGAGTTGCGGGGTTTTCCCTAACCAGGTGTCCCCCACCAGGTGGGCACCAACCCAACCGGCTGAACTCGCTCTCCACTGGTCTCACGACACAGGTGGCTGTGTAGAGTATATTAGCAAGGGATGAGGTTAGGAGAAAGAAGAAGGAAATCGGTCTGTGGCCCGTTTGTTAGGGTACTGCTCCGGCATTGGTGTTGATTTAAGAAACCACGGAAAACTACCGATCAGAGCAGCCGGCCGTGAGAATTTTCCTGCCGACACTGGCTGAATTCGAACTAAATATTTAGCTAGTGCCGAAAATCCTACCGAGGGGATTCCAAACCCTTCTGTCTCCCAGTGACATCAATTGAAGCCTTGAGTCGCCTAAGCCGGCCGACACTCAAAAAATCGTTTAGGCAGCACCAGCGAAAAATTCTTATCGTTTCTTTCCCAGTAGGCGAGGCAATCGCGTCTTCTAATATTACGACCCTTCCGAGCACGTGCAACTTCTCCAGCATCGCATCCCTCCTCGGAAGTGTTTATCTTTCGTGGCTTCCACTTACGAGTAGTCTAAACCAGAGTTGTTCGGATAAATGGCCGAATTTCAAAACTAGTAACTTCTCAACACGTGATAATTCCTGTTTTAAGTGCTGTCCAAATTCAAGTTTCAATAGAAGAAATCAGTAAATAGGAAATTACACAATTTTGTAACTTAGTTTGAGAATTGTTTACGACACACTGAGTTTGAGAATTGACGTTTTTGACGCGCTGATTATGAGAATCAGCGGAACGACTCAAATGAAATATTTGCATTTACTCAAAGAGCATTGCTCTGTCTTACGAAAAAGTTAAATAAAAAAAATGGAGCTATTATTGAGTAGTAGTCTCGGCAGGTCATGAATGTCAATTGCAAACGGCAAGTACACTGCCACTGACGGTCTAATATCAGGCGCGATGCCCTGAACGCGCTGAATACAGGACAATCTTAATAAGCAGCCCGATTTCGTCCGTTAACAAATTTTCCTTTTTCGTTGTTTGAGAAAAAATGTGATTTGTTCTTCTGAAATTCTTAAAAATAAGGCCCGGAAATTCAGGTATTTGTTTTGCTCAAAATAGGCAGGCAAAAAGGCATTTATTTTTACGAAAGTAGGCATTCAAAAGGCATTTATTCGAGCGAAGGTAGGGTGCAAAAAGGCATGTAAACAATGAAAAATCAGTTTAAACGGAATTATGTAAAAAATTAATAATTAAAATGATTCACGTGTTTATTATAACTCTAAAATTTATATTAGCACTTATCGTGCAAGGAAACGATCTTTTCTTTGTAATCTTGATTCCAAATGGTTATCCGGTATGATTGCTACGAATTTGTTTTACTCGCGATGCTGCCTCTTAGAAATGCTGATGTGGATTCCCTTTTGAATCTTCGAATGGAATCAGTGAAAACGGAATTATAGTAGACTCTGGTTATAATGAACTTCTGGGTACTGTCATGTTTGGTTCACTATATCCCATGACAATGTTAAAAGTGCGAGAATTTCCTCAAGAGCCACAGATAGTACTGCGCTCTAGGAAGCGTCGGAGGCACGTTCTCGTAAGCAAGTTACAATTTTCGCTTGTAGATTGCGCTCACAGTTTACGTGCCATTCCGCTGCCAGTTACGACAGTGCATGGTAGATTGCACTAGCGTCGTTGATTCCCTTCATTCCCCAAGGCGTTCAAGGGAAAGGTCGATTAATATCGTAAGATTTAGTGTGAACATTGCCCTTTCGTGCACTTCATTTGAATTTTTTTACGTGGATGCTTTTATCTAACTGAACAGGAAGAGAAACACAATCAGTACATGAGATAAATTGAAAGAAGGAGTGAAAAGGAAATTGTAGTTTAACACGTGCGTACAGTTTGCTGTTTTTAACCTCTGAAAATTAATTTGCACTGAGAGAAATTCCATTCAATGCTGTCAAAATTAACATGAAATTTGTCAGAGGAAGTAATCCCGTGGAATTGCAGTCTTTCCCTACGAAAACTTCTCTGATCGTTAATTTGTTTTATTAACGTAACACCTGGAGTTATAATGGGAGAGTTACGAGTTACCCACCATAAAATGTTAACATATATGTGGGGACATGTAAACATGGACCTATCATTTATAACAAGTGAATATAAAGCACAGCCACCCAGAGAAATAATAAATATTCGATAGAGAAATTCTTCAGATTGTCTGAGAATAAATGTTTCATATTTCTTGGACATGTAGGTGGGTGGGGGTGAGGATCGTTGATACACATTCCTGAATAAAGTGATTGGTAGACAACTAGTTACGCACTGGTTTTGGGCAGGTTACGTTGTGATGCAGCCAATGGGGTTTCGTGTTCCTGCTGAACACCAGTGACTGAAGAAGTGGTCAAACAATCGTGAGGAAATGTCACATGTCTAACTCTCTTATACAGGAGACGGAATTTAATGAAATGTCGTTTTTTTTCTTTTCACTTTAGAACAATGCGTTTTAGTATATTTTATATTATGACAAAACAAATGACCCATGCCATCTTTTTGCATTTTTCGTGAATTTCGACTAAAAAGTAATTTTTTACCTTTTCCCGTCTTTTTAAAGTATTTTCTCGCTGTTTTTTTATTGATTTTAATATCATTTTAATGGTACTTGCTACAAATAATATTTAAGAGTTGCAACAAATGTTCACAAAATTCCTGACTGGCCTATTGAATTTCTTTACTCAGAAATTGTAATGTCAGCCGTTGTGAGTATGCAATCCTGTGACGCCTATGAGTGTCACTGCCAGTTCGACCGATTTCGGGATAACTAAAGACAGAGAATTCCTGGTAAAGATCGCTTCAAATCAAAAGTTTGAGAGCTGGGTTCACTTGAACGAAAGGAAGAAGCCTCGATTACATCAGTAACATATCCAACAGCTTGAGCATCTGCACTGGTTTTGATCAATTTTTTTGCGTAATTTCTCTTTGCTTTTTGGGCATCTTAAGGAGGTTGTCACATTATGTCAAAAATAAGATTAAACTTCGCAACTGAAATTTATCACAAGATTAGATGTTTTTACATGCATTCCCAAAATATAAAGTGATTCTACCGTATAGTTTTAAAGATAATCACATTTGAAAACTTGCGTTTTAACACGCAAAGTATAGGAAAATGATCTCGTCCGACCATAAATAATTAAATTTGAAACACATCTACATAAGATTACACGAGAGGAAAATATTACAAATGTAGATTAAACCTTTCTGAATAGAATAGAATAGAAATGAAAAGATTTTACCGTGTAGTTTGGACAAAAACGCAAAAAGAAAATAACACCTGTCATCAGTTTTTCGTAAGAACGAAAAAGTGCGGCAACGTTGCATGACGTATCACTCGGCGGGAATTTTAAATATTGCGAAACAGAGGCTGGTTTGTAGGCATTGCTTTGTGAACTGGCATGCGTATACGGGGTCATTCATGATGAATGAAGATAAATGTTGTTTGCGAGTTGTTTAGCGAGTTCTTCAACGTGCACGATGCGGCGACCATCAACTGGAAACATGTCTTCGTCTGTAACGTTTTCTTCTCCGTTTCGCGGCTACAGACAAATTTGTTTTCCACGATAACTTACGTTTCGTAACAAATCGCCCTTTATATCTCAACTGTTCGAACATGATTTTCAGGTTATAAGACCTACAAAAACAACTTAGCTCAATTCAATCACACACTGTTCTGTACGTTCTTGACCTTCCCGAAAACGTAAACCATTGGTACCAATAAAATAAATATAAAGTGTTGCCAAGTTTATTGCCTGAAAGTTATCAGTTCTCGGAAGGAGTTAATTGCGATCTAAAGGTATTATTCTTGAAAGAAAACATTTACATAATACGTAAGAAATGTCCTACTTATAAGATAACTTGAATTTGAAGAGAAATGCAGTCATACATAAACGTTGATTACTCCAGTATTTTCAGTATTTGATGTTGGTATTTGGAGTCAAATTAGCTTCTTAGCTTGCGTTTGTAAAATAATTAACACTTTTTAATACATCATTTAAAAAATACTCGTTTACCAACCGTCGCGAAATACAGAAATAATATACTTGATACTCGTTCTTCATTTTTTAACAAGCACGTTCCAAAATTACAACTTTTCGTTCGGCTGACTAGAGAGTAATGTGACAACCTCCGTAAAAACTTTTTAAGAACATTTTATTCACCCCTAGATAAGAATATTTTCCACTTCATGTCTATTCGCCAAAAGTGATCGTCTTCGATTTTTCTACACGCTCTAGATATTCGTAACATTTATTCTGAGACATTCTTTTCTACACAATCGTACGACTTTAATCCTGCTGCATTGTTCATGTTTCTTATACACATGGGACGTTTGAGTCGAAAAGGAAACGTAATTGAAATGCGAAAAAACTCCTCCTTTACATAGGGTTTGATTGTATTTATGTGTCCGTGAATCTATGTCCAAATTATTGATAGGCATTAATGTTGAACAAGAAGAAGTAAATTATTTGAATGAAAAACAAAAACAAAAAACAACAACTCCAGGTAACACGTAGGGCACAAAAGTACAGCAGGTGCTGTGCAATGTTAATGCCCAGGCTATTAAATATAGTTTTCACTCTCAATGGGTCTCGCAGGGACGAGTGCCTCACTCGAACTTTCTGCGCGAAGTGTTCTTACGATTCAGAGTTTTTTTAAATTTCAAGTTAGATTATTCTCTGATTTCTTTTGTTTTCTTAGTGCTGTCGATGGGGAGCCAAAATGGAGTCCATCTCGCAAAAGGTGAGGTAGAAGATTTCATTTTTTTTATTTTGTTTATATTGTTATTAGTAAGAAAATATTAAGTTTTCCACCTCAAAATACTTCGGGAAACGTTTTGATTGCCATGATTGATCTTAGCGCAAAAATAGTTATGTACAATTTTAAAGGTCATAAAATTCTCTATAAATTTGCTTGCAAATTTGCAAAAAAACATTATTAATCCATCGCTTTTTATTTATAATGACTTTAATAATTTACAAATACTACATTTGAGAGACTATTAGTAATTTTGGGCAACTTCAGAATAAAAAGGAATATTTGGTGAAATTTAAAATTCTCGTTGTTCCGTGACTATTTGATTGAGAATAATAATTTAGGAATCAAATTTACGATTGGGGACGATATTTACATAAACATGTGTTTCCAAGTTATGTGCCAAGTCAAGTCATGTGTTACCAAGTTACAAACGTTCTGCGATGTCACGAAATTTAGTTTGACATAATAAAGAATATTTTCTAATAATACAATAACACTATATTACAAGATCTTAGATTTGTTTGCAATTCCAATAATACTGTCAAAGAAAAGCATGGGAATGAAGGCTTGCATATCGCACGACACTCGGCAACTGTCACAATCGAAACTAAGTGGAATGCTCGCTATACCGAAACTTTTCTGCTTCTTAGTGTTATTTCTCAACAACTCATATTTAAAAGAAAAGTTCATGGCGTAATTAAAAGATTTAAAATTGAGGGATAAATTGCATTGAGAAACAGATATCTGGTGTTAATTTTAGAGATGTAGAACATGTTCGAAAATAAATTTGAACTTTGCAATTTTCAACATATCATATGTTTTAATGAAAATCAAAACTACACCATTTTTAGAAATTCCCGTTCTTCGATTTCAGCAATGAATTTAAAGCACAACATTTACATTTACAAAACAAAACTTATTTTTTCCAGAGAATTTTGAAAACGGCAAAATTGATTTCTATCCTGCCGTGTATGCCAAATATCACTTTAAAAGCTTCTTGATGTTTTCTTAGTCTGTACAAGAGTGTAAGGTGACCAGCCGTCCCGTATTAGCCGCTACAATCCCTTATTTTGATTCCCTGTCCCGTACTTTTTTGTCAGGAAAACAGGACGCTAAAATGTCCCTTTTTGTGGCAATGAATTGGTCATCATAAAATGTTAACGATATTAAATTTATCATAAAATATTCCGTTTGCTTCGCCTTTGTTTATAAAAAATTAAATGCGACAAAATATTGTGCTCATGTGCCACGTTACAAGAGTGTTCAGAGTCGGCTGTGATGTCTAGGAAGAGAAAATGCAGCTAGGGCGTCATTTCAACTTCTATATGCTTTATAGATAACGATAAAAACAATAATCCGAGCTTTCTACTTCTGAGTGTTTCTGTGGAACATGTATGCAATCTTAAACAAATGCGCATTTTTTATATTTCTTATGTTCCTTTCTAAGGGATTCTTTGGTTGGCGTGAAATTAATGCTACTACAACATGAAAGCTATACATATTTATTCATTTATTTAATCTTAATTTTCAAACCTAAATATTTGTGATAAAAAAGTGTGTTTAACGTCCTCTTTTACCCCTTTTATCGTTGTGACAAAATGTCCCGTTTTTTGTTATTTCAAAATATGGTCAACCTCTTCTCTTCGAATTCTCTGATTACGTACATCGCCAACGTTACGGGTAGTGAATAGAATGAAAAGAAGTAGTCTTTTCCAACATTCTTATTTGAAGAGAGTCCGGTAAACTTTATCCCATTGTTGAATTGACAATTACCTTTACGCAAAACCTTTACGCAAAATCTATTTAAGATAAATTCAAGAAATTTTGAAGTGAGATCCACAAGTTTGTTGACCAAGATTTTTTGCATTTTCTTTCTTAAATTTGAAATCAAATGTGACGTGCTACACATACAAATGAAGGTAAGGCAGATTTAATAAAGTTACCGGTTTAGAATTATTACAAGGGTACATAGTCTTGTATTTGTTTAAAATATCGTGAAGTATCTGAAAAGAAGATACCCTAAAATTGTCGGTTTAACAAAGGATGAGTTTGGTCTTGTCGGAATACAAGAGATTAGCAGCTTTCGGTAGCATAGGCATTATCAGCTTCCAAAGAAATCTGGCTAAGCCATCAAAAGTTGATAATCTCTTAAATAAAAACGTTGATAAAAGCACCTTCAATTCTATTTCATAGCCCCACACCACCGCACTGGTAGGTGAGATGATGCGGGTGGTGCTGGTGGAGGAAGTTCAAATTGCGTAACGTTTTGTGAACGAAGCTGAATTGACCATTACGCTTACGGATACCACGCGTTCGTTGCTGGCCGAGAGCAAGACGAAATAACGTTGGCTAATGGGAGGAACAGCGATTTCGTTCTCTGGCTCCGTGCGTGACGGCAGCAGCGCAAATGCCGGCAGAAGAAATCAGTTGGCCGCAGACTTTCCTGCTCCTAAAACCGCGGCCGGGACGGCGCGGCGCGGTCGCGGCGGCGGAGGCCATAGGCGTGACGTATGCCATGCGTCCGTCATTACCCAGGCATTCGCCAACGCCTTCGCTACCAAGTGCTGGAGGAGGATGCGGTGACTTTGCAGAGCGTTTGGGGCCATTCGAAAAATAATTTTGCAAAATTTTGAGCGGTTTGGGTAGCTCAGAGCATCAATTGATGTCACTTCTGTGCCTCTGACCGGGAGGTTCAGGGGTTCGAGTCCCGATGCTGGCAAGATTTTCGACACTCGCTAAATAGGTAGGTCGAATTCAACCCCTGTCTGGAGGAGTTTTCTCGCAGCCGAATGTTGTGATCCGTAGTTTCCCATGGCTTCTCCGATCAACACCAGGCGAATGACAGAGCAGCACTCTAAAAAACGGGTCTCGAACCGCGCGCGAACTTTCCTTCCTCTTCCTTATCTACACACACATTTACATGCACTACACTATCACATTACGGGAGACCAGTCGGGAGCCAAGCGCTTGTCACAGCTGGGGCAATACCCTGTTGGTGGAAGATGCCGGATCTCGCCTTCCTGTGGGGAAGATCACCTCTTCCTCCTGAGAACTCCTTAGCAGTTGACGTGCCCGGAAATATCAATCGTAAAATCATACCGTCGCAAAATTTTGCATTTTTCAGAAAATAAGTTGACTTTAATTTTGCCTCCCCTTTTTGTTATAGAACTTACCAACCCCTCCTCCGCCGATGAAGTTTTTCGAAAGTTCTCTCTCATGCTTCAGGAGTTAAACATAAGTGACATACTTAGAAAAATAGGTGAACATTCCTTCATATATTCAATTTCAATCACAATATACTACTTTTTAAATTAATTTTGACATTCATTTTTAGCTTTTAGGTTATCATATTAAGTATTTAGGTTATAATTATCAGAAATACGATATAAGACCATTTGGCATCAAACTTCCTCCCGTTTTTCGCTTTCACAGTTGTAGGATTTCCCTGACCATCATAAAAGTGAACTTAATTTTGACTGGTTGCGTGTCAAATAATCGTAATTCTTATAGATAATGGAAGAGAAGTGAAATACTTTCCAGAATGTTATACGTGTATTGATAAGAATGTAACGAAAAAGGAAGCTTGGATGTAATGGCTGGTACCTAATCCTGTTAAACGATTGCCGTACCTCTACGTTCCTGATTTAGGGGAAATGTGATTAATTCTTTCTGGAGACTCCAAAAATAATTTCATATAATATAATTTTTTATACTGACTATTTCGATATAGCAACACAATAACACAAACATAATATGAAACATTGAAGATTCTGTGCTATTTCAAATTATTTTCTCTCTTATTCAGGATTCCTCAAAATTGATTTATTACATATACGAAAGTCAGAATTTCTTCCATTGCATAAATGTTGCAAACTGCTTCGCATATAATTGTATTTATGTCCCTCCTAGCGATTCGTTATTTGTCAGGGTTTTGCTTATATTCGCCTAAAGCTTCCATTTTAAGGCGTCGTTTTATTTATTTATAAATATTTTTATTACACACTGTTAAATATCACTTTATCCTTCAGTAGAATTTATAAAAATATGAAATACCGAAGTTCCGGTTAAGAATTGACGTAAAAGTTGTTTCACAGAGTCACCTTTCTCCTACACATTACTTGATTGAGGTAAACATGTAAATACAAGGTCTCTCGGCTCGTTTCTGTAAAGGTTCAAGGTTTTCGTTTAGGAATAGTAGAACACGAGTATTACGCGAGTATTAAGAATATTAAAGAAATGTAAAAATTCGTCATAAATAGTCATTTTCTTTGAAAAATATGGAGTTGTTTTTATGATATTTACGTTTAAGCGTTACTATAAATGCGAAATTTGAAACTCTTTTTCACAGAAAACCATTGCGTTTTCGGGAAACTTCATTACACGTCATTTGAAGCACTCTCAGTCACAAGGGCCTACGACGGTTAAATTTTCATGGAAGATTTCTAATAATATGCTCTATAAACGAATTTTTAGACCATGGTTTCATAATTTTTTCCTAAATTTACAGAAAACACAGCCTTTCATGGAAATTGGCACATTGCCTTCACTTGAACCTTTACGTATTTTACAAGAAATAATGTTTGGTTTTAAAATCCTATGTGTCCTAAACTATTGGCAGTTTGTCAATTCCAAAGGCATTATTCAGACCAAAAATACTCCGTCCAGACGCCTTAGGTCAATCTAGAAATTTCATTACTTGCGTAAATTACAAGATATATTTAAATGGCTGTATCACCGAAGCTATTGGCCTTACGACGCTAAAATCTTCATGGAAGATTTTTAATAATATGCGCTATAAACGAATTTTTAGACTATGGTTTCATAAATTTTTCCTAAAATTACATGAAACACAGCCTTACATGGAAATTGGCTCATCGCCTTCACTTGAACCTTTACGTATTTTACAAAATATAAGGATTGGTCTGAAAATTCTGTATCTTCTAAACTATTGGCTGTTTCTCAATTCAAAAGGCAATATTTTGCTAGAAATTTTTTAAAATTTGAGAATACACCGCCAGTTTTATTATATCGACCAAAAATACTCCCTCCAGACACATTTGGTCAAACTAGAATTTTTTTCACGTTTGTAAATTACAAGATACGTTTAAATAGCTGTATTTCCTAAACTATTGGCCCTACGACACTGAAATTTTAATGGATGGTTTTTAATAATATGGTCGATAAACGAATTTGCAGACTACGGTTTCATAATTATTTGGAAATGTTCCAAATTCATGGAAAATTTCCCGAAATTTAAGTTTAAAACTTGAGTAGAATGCAGATTATTGTTAATCTGCCATGCCAATTTGAGCTCGTAGGGCTAATCGTTAGGAAGATACGGCTGTTTAAAGATTTCAGAATGTTTGAAATGAATTTTGAAGCAGGATTTTGCCCCTGGAATTTAGAAACGGCTTATAGTTTAGGAGATATAAGATATTAAAACCAATCCTTATTTCTTCCGAAGTACGTAAAAGTTCAACGACGGCGAAGAGCCATTTTCCATGCGATGCTGTGTTTTCTGTAAATTTCGGAAAAATTTAATGAAACCATAGGCTGATAGTTCGTTTATAGAGCATATTATGAAAAATCTTCCAGGCAAATTTCAGCGTCGTAGGGCGAATAGTTTAGGAGATACAGCCAATTAAATATATGGTGTAGTTTGAACACATGAAAAAATTTCTTGATTGACAAAAGGCGTCTGGATGGATTTAACT